>ML103721.1:5972-76794 GCA_003697995.1 Taxidea taxus jeffersonii | reverse complement strand
TTGCATCTCCACTTCCTCATATCAGGGAGATGCAATGGGGGTGGGGGTTAGGGTGGTAGGAAAAGAAAAAATGAAACAAGATGGGATCAGGAGGGAGACAAACCAAAAGAGACTCTTAATGTCATAAAACAAACTGAGGGGGGTGGGGGGGAGAGGGGGTGGGAGAGGGTGGTGGGGTTACATTATATGTTTAAATAAAAAAGCTTAAATAAAAAAATTAAATTAAAAAAGAATGCTCCTCAGGGGTTGCCTGGGTGACTCAGTCAGTTGGGTCCCCAGCTTTTGGTTTTGGTTCATGTCATGATCTCATGGGTCTTGTTATCAAGCCCTGTGTTGGGCTCCGCACTCTGCAGGGAATCTGCCTGGGGATTCTCTCTGTCCCTCTGCCTCTGCCCCTCCCCCTCCACTCTCTCTCAAATAAGTAAGTCTTTTTTAAAAATGCTCACTGAACTTAGGAGAAAAAATGGTTAAACATAGTGATAATTACAACAAAGAGATAGAACCAAACAGAGCTGAAAAAACAACAACAGAACTGAAAAATACCCTTGAGGAGTTATACAGCAGACTGGATGAAGGAGAAAAATGGAATAGTGAGCTGGAGGATAAAGTAATGGAACTCACCCATAACAGAGTAGCAAAAAGAAAAAGGAACTTTAAGAAGTGAAGATAACTTGAGGACTTATAAGACAGCAGTGAGCAAAATAATATCCACACTATAGGGGTCCTAGAAGAAGAGAGAGAAAGAAATGGGCAGAAAACTTATTTGAATAAATAATGGCTGACAACTTCCCTAATCTGGGAAAGGAAACAGACATCCAGATCCAAGAAGCCCAGAGGGTTCCAAACAAGAAGAATCCAGAGTTCCACACCAGGATGCATTATAATAAAATATCAAAAGTTAAATATAAAGAGAGAATTGTAAAAGCAGCAAGAGAAGACAACTTTTTATGTACAGGGGAAAACCAATAGGCTATCAGCAAATTTTTTGGCAGAAAATTTTCAGGCCAGAAGAGAGTGGCATGACATATTCAAAGTGCTGAAAGGAAAAAAACTCCAAACCTAGACTGAGTTGAGGAGGTTATCATTCAGAATAGAAGAAATGATACAGTTTTCAAGATGAGCAAAAACTAAAGGAGTTCATCACCAACAAATTGACCTTTGAGAATGTTAAAGGGACTTCTTTAAGTTAAAAAGAATGGCACTAACTAATAGCAAGAAACATATGAAAGTAAAAATCTCACTAGAAAAAAATATATAGTGAAAGTAGTGGATTAATTACTTATAAAGCAAGTATAAGAATCAAAAAACAAAAGTAGTAAAACTAACAAAATTCAATAATTAGTTAAGGGATACATAAAATATGACATCAAAAACATAAAATGGGGGGGGAGTAGTAAAAATGTATAGTTTTTGAATGTGTTGAAATTTAAGTTCCTACCAATTTAAAAGAGACTGTTATATGCAATTTATCTGAATCTCACAGTAACCACAAAGTAAAAACATAGTAAATACACAAAAAATGAGAAAGAAATCTAAGCATAACAGTAAATAAAATTATCAAATCAGAAGGAAAGAAAGAAAAGAAGGAACAAAGAGAAACTACAAAACAATAAAAAACAATTAATAAAATGGTAATAAATACATAAATATCAATAATTACTTTAAATATAAATGGACTAAATTCTCCAACCAAATGACTGAATGGACTAATAAAAGACTATATGTTCATATATATGCTCTCTATAAGATTCATCTGAGAAGTAAGTAGACACAGAATTAAAGTGAAATGATAAAAAAATATATTCCATGAAATGGAAATGAAAAGAAAGCTGGTGAAGCTGTCCTCATCTGATACAAAGTAAATTTACTAACAAAACCTGTAATAAAGGACAGTTGTGTAAAGAAATGGATTCAATCCAGCAAGAAGATATAACATTTGTCAATATATATTATATATACAAACAGACTTAAAGGGAAAAGTTGATGGCAATACACTAATAGTAGGGGACTATAATACCCCCCACCTTGCATCAATGGATAGGTTATCCAGACAGAATATCAATAAGGGAACATGGAGGGGGGAGTCTAGATGGCTCAGTCAGTTAAGCATTCAACTCTTGATTTAGGCTCAAGATTATGAGATCCAGCCCCACGTCAGGCTCTGCAGTGGGGGGTGGAGACTGCTTAAGATTCTTTCCCTCTTTCTCTGATCCTCCTCTCTCCCTCTCTAAAAAAGTTAAAAATAAAAAAAGTATGGAAACATCAAGCCTTCAACAACATATTAGACCAGATGAACTTATGAATACACACAGAACACTGCACTTCAAAGCAGCGGAATATATGCTTCTCAATTATGCATAGAAAATTCTCCAGAGGAGATCACACATTAGGCCACAAAACAAGTCTCAGTAAATTTGAGAAGACTAAAATCACATCAAGGATCTTTTCTAACTATAATGGTATGAAACTAGAAATTAATTTTGTAAGAAAACTGAAAAAAAATGAATAAATGGAAATGGAAATATGACATACCAAAATCTATGGGATGCAGCAAAAGTGATTATTACAGGCCTACCTCAAGAAACAAGAAAATCTCAAACAATCTGACTTTACAGTTATAGGAACTAGAAAAAGGAGAAGAAATGAAACCCAAAGTTAATAAAGGGAGGGAAATAATAAAGATCAGAACAGAAATAAGTGAAATAGTAAAATGACAATAGAAAAGATAAATGAAATTCAGAGCTGTTTCTTTGAAAATATAAAATTGATATAACTTAAGCTAGGTTCACCAAGAATGAAAAAGAGAAGACTCAAATAAATAAAATCAGAAATAAAAGAGAAGTTAACAGCTAATACCACAAAAATATAAAGGATCATAAGAGACTATTATGAACAATTCTCTGTCAACAAATTGGACAACCTAGAAGTGGATAAATTCCTAGAAATATATAATCTTCCAAGACTGAATCATGAAGAAATAAAAAATTGATTAATTACTAGTAAGGAAACTGAATCACTAATCAAAAACCTCCAAACAAATAAAAGTCCAGGACCAGATGGCTTCACAGGTGAATTTTATGAAACATATAAAGAGTTAAGGCCTATTCTTCTCAAACTCAGATTAGGAGTGAATGCTTTCAAACTCACTAATAAGCTAACATTACCCTGATGCCTAAAGCAGATGGAGGAAAGTACAAGAAAAGAAAAGTAAAGGTCAATATTCCTGATGAACACTGATGCAAAAATCCTCAACAAAACATTAGCAAAATTTAATGATACATTAAAAGGATCGGAGATAAATCCCACCTGGTCATGAAGGATAATCATTTTAATATACTGTTGGATCCTATTAGCTACAATCTTGTTGAGAATTTTGGCATCCGTATTCATCAGGGATATTGGTCTGTAATTCTCCTTTTTTTTTTTTGTTAATATTTTATTTATTTATTTGACAGACAGAAATCACAAGTAGGCAGAGAGGCAGGCAGAGAGAGAGGAGGAAGCAGGCTCCCTGCCAAGCAGAGAGCCTGATGCGGGGCTTGATCCCAGGACCCTGGGATCATGACCTGAGCCGAAGGCAGAGGCTTTAACCCACTGAGACACCCAGGTGCCCCTGTAATTCTCCTTCTTGATGGGATCTTCACTTGGTTTTGGGATCAAGGTAATGCTGGCCTCATAGAAGGAGTTTGGAAGTTTTCCTTATGTTTATGTTTCTTGAAACAGCTTCAGAAGAATAGGTATTACTTCTTCTTTGGATGTTTGGTAGAATTGCCCAGGGAATCCATCAGGCCCTGGACTCTTGTTTTTTGGATAAAACTCATCCATTCTCTTACACCATACACAAAGATAAACTCAAAATGGATGAAAGACCTCAATACAAGACAGTAATCCATCAAAATCCTAGAGGAGAACATAGGCAGCAACGTTTTTGACATCAGCCACAGCAATTTCTTTCAAAACACGTTTCCAAAGACAAGGGAAACAAAAGTGAAAATGAACTTTCGGGACTTCAGAAAGATAAAAATCTTCTGCACAGCAAAGGAAACAGTCAACAAAATTAAAAAAAAAACAACCCATGGAATGGGAGAAGATATTTGCAAATGACACTACAGATAAAGGGCTGGTATCCAAGATCTTTAAAGAACTTCTCAAACTCAATGTCCAAAAAACAAATAATCAAGTCAAAAAATGGACAGAAGATGTAAACAGACACTTCTCAAAAGAATACCTACACATGAAAAAAATGTTCATCATCATTAGCCATCAGGGAAATTAAAATCAAAGCAGCACTGAGATACCACCCTACACCAGTTAGAATGGCAAAAATTGACAAGACAAGAAACAACAAGTGTTGGAGAGGTTGTGGAGAAAGGAGAACCCTCTTACACTGTTGGTGGCAATGCAAGTCATTATAGCCACTTTGGAAAACAAAATGTGGAGTTTCCTCAGAAAGTTAAATATAGAGCTACACTATGACCCAGCAATTGCACTATGGGTATTTACCCCAAAGATACAGATGTAATGAAAAGAAGGGCCACGTGCACCCCAATGTCCATAGCAACAATGCCCACAATAGCCAAATTGTGGAAAGAGCCTAGATGTCCTTCAACAGGTAAAGGGATAAAGAAGATGTGATCCATATATAACAATGGAATATCACTCAGCCATCAGAAAGGATGAATACCCAAATTTTGCATCAACTTTGATGAGACTGGAGGAGATTATGTTAAGTGAAATAAGAGAGCCAAACAGAGAAAGTCAATTATCAAATGGTTTCACTTATTTGTGAAACATAAGGAATAGCATGGAGGACATTAGAAGAAAGGGAAAAATGGGGGGAGAATCGGAGGGGGAGATGAACCACAAGAGACTATGGACTCTGGGAAATAAATTGAGGGTTTAAGGGGGTAGGGGGTTGGAGGGTTGGATGAGCCTAGTGATGGGTATTGAGGAGGGCACATATTGCATGGAGCACTGGGTATTATATGCAAACAATAAGTCATAATAAAAAATTATTTAAAAATTAAAAAAAAAAAGGATCATACACCATGATCAAGTGGGATTTACTCCACAGATGCAAGAACAGATCTACACCTGCAAGTTAATCACTGTGATACACTACATAAACAAAATGAGGGACAAAAAAAATCATATGATCATTCAATAGATATAGAAAATTCCAGATGATTTCACTGGAGAACTTTATCATTTTTTATTTTAAAGATTTTATTTATTTATTTGATAGACAGAGATCACACAAGTAGGCAGAGAGGAAGGCAGAGAGGGGAGGGGAGAAGCAGGCTCCCTGCCGAGCAGAGAGCCCGATGTGGGACTCGATCCCAGGATGCTGGGATCATGACCCGAGCCAAAGGCAGTGGCTTAACCCACTGAGCCACCCAGGCGTCCCAGAACTTTATCATTTAAAGAATTAACACAAAGTTTACACAATCATTTCCAGAATATAGAAAATTAAGGTACACATCTAAACTCACTTTATGAGATTAGTATTATTCTGAACTCAAAACTAGACAAAGATAGTACATAAGGAAAACTAGAGATTAATGTCTCATGAATTTTAATCTAAAAAATTCCCAACATATTAGCAAAACTAAATGTGTAAAAAAAAAAGTATACTCCATGACCAAGTGGGATCTAGTTCATTTATGCAAGGGCTGGTTTGACATTTGAAAATTAGTTAATTCAATCTGCCATATCAATAAGCTGAAAAAGAAAAATCATGATCATATCAATTGACATAGAAAAATCACTAGTCAAAATCCAACATCTATTTGTGAGAAATATTCTCAGCAAAGCAGGAATAGAAGGCACTTCCTTAACTTAATAAAAAGCGTTTACAAAACCCAATAGTTGCCATAATACCTAATGGCAAAAGATTGACTACTTTTCTTTAAGATTAGGAACAAGGCAAGGATGTCTACTCTTACCATTCTTATTCAGCAATAAGTACAGTAAGCTCTAGCCCCTATAATAAGACAAGAAAAAGAAATGAAAAGCATATGAGTTAGAAAGAAATTAACATTTCCCTCTGCAGATGACATAAATATGTGAAAAAATCCTAAATAATCTACAAACAAAATAACAAACGCCTTTTGGTAAGGTTGACTTGCTAGAAGTGACTTCAGCAAGGTTGCAGAGTACAAGATAAAAATACAAAAAGTAATCATATTTCTATATACTAACAAGAAAAATGTGGAAATTGATTACAAACAACACTATTTCTAATTCCTGTAAAGAAAATGAACAAATGTTATACAAAATAAGTATGCTGAAAATGACAAAATGCTAATGAATGAACTCATCGAAGAACTAAGTAAACAGAGATATACTGTGTTAATGATTGGAAGAGTCAGTGTGTTTGGTAAAGGTGCAAAATCAGTTAAACAGAGTAAAGAGCTTTTCAACAAGTGGTGCAGCAGCAATTGACTACTCATAGGCAATCAAACCTCATGCTATGTTGCACACCCTATAAAAAATTTATTCAAAAGGGATCATATAAATAAATGTAAAATGTAAAACTATACAACTCAGAATAAAAACTTAGAGAAAAATCTTTGGGGCTTAGAATCCATAAGAGGAAAAATTGATAAATTGTGTTTTACTAAAATTAAAGACATTTTTTCAGTGAAAGACCATGTTAAAATAATTTTTTAAGACTTTATTTATTTATTTGTCAGAGAGAGATAGAGAGCACAAGCAGGGGGAGCGGCAGGTAGAGGGAGAAGCAGCTTCCCCACTGACCAAAGAGCCTAATGTGGGACTGTATTAAAATTATACAAGGTATTATCATTGGGGAACTGGGTGAAGGATTTATTTCTTATGATTGCATATAAATCTGCAGGTAATCTCAAAATAAAAAGTTTTGAAAAACCCATAAAAAGACCAAAAGAAACAAAAGCAATACCTTCCATTTGATTAATTTTTTTTCACTACAAATCATTCCATAATGAACAACTCATCTCAAGAAAATGGACGACATTAATAATTTCCTCCAAATAGAAGTACTGAGTATTTTCCTAGGGGCACCTGGGTGGCTCAGTGGGTTAAAGCCTCTGCCTTCGGCTCAGGTCATGGTCCCAGGGTCCTGGGATCGAGCCCCACATCGGGCTCTCTGCTCAGCGGGGAGCCTGCTTTCTCCTCTCTCTCTGCCTGCCTCTTTGCCTACTTGTGATCTTTGTCTGTCAAATAAATAAATGAAATCTTAAAAAAAAAAAAAAGTACTGAGTATTTTCCTAAATTAACTGGATGGATCCTGAAGTTGGGGTATTGTTTTAGGGAAGTAATTTTCCTGGAGAGCTTAATAAAAAAATGGGTTAAGAAGATTTGCATCAGGGACACATGGGTGGCTCAGTCAGTTAAGCAGCTGCCTTCGGCTCAGGTCATGATCCCAGGTTCCTGGGATCGAGTCCCACATTGGGCTCCTTGCTCAGGGGTGAGCCTGCTTCTCTCTCTGTCTCTACCTGCCACTTTGCCTGCTTGTCCTCTCTCTCTCTCTGACAAATAAATAAATAAAATCTTTTTTAAAAAAAAGAAGATTTGCAACAAACAAAGAATAAACTTTGCCTCAACCCCAAAATGATGTTTATATTTTTTAAAGTTTTGAAACCAAATGAGAAAATACAATACAACCATCAAATATGTTGTGTCAAATTGTTGGCAAACTTTGGGGGACTGCCTACCATGTCACACAAATCAGTTTACAGTGGGCTGAGTACAGCAAATCCAAGTCCTTTTGAAGAACACCATTTCTGGAGAACTTGCAAGAGATCATGAGTGCTGCCAAAATGAAGGCTCTGGAAGAACTTAATTTTTGCAATCAGTATTTCAACATGAAAGGAGTGGGGGGAAGGGGCTCTGAAGCAGACATCACTTGATAAGAAAAACTTAAAGAATCTGGATATGGAACTTAGGAAATAGCTGGAAAGGATTTTAAAAAGAAAGAGTTCACATTTAGTAATCTGGATATTAGGTTTTAATTCCTTTACTCATTTGCTTTTAAGTGTTTAGGTGAATCTGGAAGAGACAAAAACCCAAATACCAAAGCTGTTAGCAAGGTGAAATGGAAAAGAAAGGCAATACGTTGACCTACACTGCCCAGAACCATAACCACCAGCCCCATGTGGGCATTTAAATTAAAATTAAAGTTGACTAAAATTAAAATCCAGCTCCTCAGCTGGAGTAGCAAATTTTCAGTTCTCATTAACTCTATGCGCCCAGTGGCTATCATACTGGACAGTACAGAAAATATTTCCATTATCTCAATAAAGTATTGAGTAGCTACAGCCCAGACGATTAAGGGAAATGCTACAAAGTTTCAAAACTTTTTTTTTAATTTAAAAAGGACACACTTTTATAAAATGGCAGCTCCATAGAAGTGTTCCCATGGCAGCCTTAAAGCGCAGGGTTGGAAAGGGTCCTAACATCATCACATCAAAACAGTGGTCACCTGCTTGAATCTTTCTGGTGGTCCAAGTCTGTGTTTGAACACATCCTTTCCTGTGGCAAGTAATGATTATTTCCTTAATTCTTTTTCAGGGCAAAATAAATATTCCTATACTTTGAAACTGTTTTATGACTTTAGGTCTTTCATTATTCTCACAGTTCACTCCTGGATACAATTCTGTATTCCAATGTACCCAGCTCTCTAATCAAATAGCTGTGCATGTTATTAAGATGCTCAGGGCATAAAAGTGCCAAACTTAAGTGCATGTTTCAGGTGCTCAGAGTATAAAAGATTTATCATTTCCTTTGCTCTAGACATTATGTCTCTATATCTACCGACTGAAATTACAAGGTGTCTTTTTAGTAACCCCACCAATCAATTTATTTGTAATGAGTCTTCAGTCAAATAAAACCTTGATTAACGTGTCCCACTGCCACAGCTAATGGACATGTTTTGTGTCTTATTTCTACTAACTTGTCCATGAAGTGGATAACCAGTGTCCTTTTCAGTATTTCAAGTGGCAAATTCATTAACACTGTTTGTTTTGTGTTGGATGCAAATGCATGACCTTCTACATCTTTCCCAGTTTAAGTATTAAAATGTTGACAAGAGAAATCAAGGATGTTTTCCAAGTCTTTGGAAAACTCTCATGACCATTTACCTCCAGCCCAATAACTATGGAAGTATGGATAAAACCATTCTCAAGTCAGTCCAACCATAGTAATATTCAGCCTATGCTTCTCCGTTTTACCCACAAAGACATACCTGGTCATCTAGATTTTATTGAATTTCCTACAACATATTTCATATTCCCAAGAATGCTAAAAAGCAGGTACTGAAATTTTCAAGTTTAAGATGATGGAGGAAGGCTTTTACAATACAAAAAAAAAAAGAAGAAGAAGAAGAAGGAGGAGGAGGAGGAGGAGGAGGAGGAGAAAGAGAAAGAAAGAAAGAAAGAAAGAAAGAAAGAAAGAAAGAAAGAAAGAAAGAAAGAAGAAAAGAAAAGGAAAGAAGAAAAAAAGAAAAAGAAAACTAACCCATCAGCCCCGGAGAACTAAAGATGCACTTAGACTCTTGGCATGGCCAGATGGGCAACTCGAGAATTTTATATTAAAGCAATGCTGAGATCCTTTCTAATGATTCTGATTTTCATACATTAATAAAGGTGCTGAATTCTAATGAGTTTGGTATCCCCCACAGTCCTATACTTCTGGTACAGAACTACTGGAACTGGCTTTGGGAGAGAAGCACTCAGCATTCTAAATGCTGCATATACCACTCTCCAGCTGGGATGTTTTAGAACCAAATCTTACAATGACTCTTCAGTCCAGAGACAAATAGAGGAAAACTTGCAGCGTCTGTTCTCAAAGCAGGTGGCTATACAGTAATGATGTAGCAGGTGCCAAGATCCTGAAAGGCAAGGTTCTAGAGAAACACTATAGGACACAATTGTTTTTAATGTCTCTCCAACTTGAAAATGGTTTGTGTCCATGGCTTCTGTTTTCAAATGTGCAATACAGTCTGGGACCTTAAGACAGAGAATCTGACATATTAACTAATAAGTTTATGAACACGTGTTGAAATGGCAAAGCACTAAACAGGTTGACTTTCCCTGAAGAAAACAGGCATTTAAAAGGAGTCAGTCAAGTCAATGCTTCCTCTCCACATAGGAACGTAATGTCCCAAACTGGGGAGAAATAATTCAGCAAGTAAGGGAAAAAATGTTTTTCAAATAGAGAACTCTCCTTGGGTTGTTAATGTCGCCTCATTACATGCAGGGTTCTGGAATACAACGCATCTCATCGCAAAGTCCTACATGTGGGGTTTGGATAAAGATTTTGTTTTTCCCTCCAGAAATCTACATCTAAAATGTGATCAATTTTGATTAGGCTTTAAAAAAGATTTTTGATTAGATGCTCTCCCAGAAGGACATCAAAAGAAAGAAATGGGCCCTTTAAATTCTTCTAAAGGGAGAACACGAAGCCACACAGAGTGCTAATTCGCATGGTCAGAGGGGATAGAGGTGAACAGACATGGAGTACGGGAGGAGGCAGTTCTCAGCCTAGAATAAAATGGGTGTCTGGGTTGAAATCTCCATCTTTAGGGGCGCCTGGGTGGCTCAGTGGGTTAAAGCTTCTGCCTTCGGCTCAGGTCATGATCCCAGGGTCCTGGGATTGAGCCCCGAATCGGGCTCTATGCTCAGTAGGGAGCCTGCTTCCTCCTCTCTTTCTCTCTGCCTGCCTCTCTGCCTACTTGTGATCTCTGTCTGTCAAATACATACATTTAAAAAAAAAATCTTGAAGTCTCCGTCTTTAGATAATTCTCAGTTGCCAGGAGTGTTTAAAAACAAACAAACAAACAATAGTGGATAGATGGAAGTTTTTTATATGTCCCTCTCTCAGTGGTTTTGTACCAAACAATATTAATTTTTGGAGACCACTTGGCCTATTATGTAATGCTAACCTTAATACTAATACAGCATGGAATGGACCACAGAAGCATTTTCTCAATTATATCCTCATAGATGGTCATTGCAATCTTCAGATGGGATTTTTCCCACTTAGCATGAAAGGAAAACAAGGCTCTGAGACATTACATGTTGCCTAGAGTTCTCAGTTAAGGAAGCAAAGCAAGGTCTGGGCCTCCTGGTTTCTGTTCTGGGTAATTTCACAACTGGGCGTGGCCACCTGCTCATCTATATTTTCCAAAGACATTAGGATGCACATGGGGAGCATACACACATCTGCACTTGTTGCCCCTTCTGAATGGTGACTGCCTTGCTGTTGCTAACGTCCTATTGTTACTCTGCTTCCTCTGATCACTGTACTACATCACAGAAGACTCTCCCACATGCACGGGGCCTGGAAACTGGTGCCACTCCTACCTCCAGGTTCTAAGCTCAGGTCCCTGCCAAAGGATCCCTTGCTCTGGGAGCCCTCTTTCGCTCTTTTCCTCCTTCAGATGCCCAGCACCTTCTACTACCTGAGGCCAACAACCATCCATGTAGACTTTCAGCTGGGGTGGGGCACATGGCAAGGAGAATCTCACACAGAGACAGGAGCATGAGATGAATAATGGGAGCAGAAGTGTTCTTGGTGTCCCCAGTTGGAACTCAAATCCCATTTTTCCACAGAATCCATGTGACTGATGCTGACTTGCTAGTGAGCTTCAATAATTCTAGGAGTATCTAGTAGTATCTTGATTAGACACTGACATTATTCAGGGCTTCATGGAGGACCCCAAGACCCTATTCACATCGATAATATTGTTTCCACAGGAAAATGTGCTTCAAGTTGCCTACAACTGTCCTCCAAAGAAATTTGAGCAAACAAACCCATTTGTGAGTTGGGCACCATCTGCCTTCTAGCACTGGATGTTCTCCCACTCACTCTCTTCGACCTAACCTGTTTTCTCATGTCCAGCTTCTGGGTGGCCAGTGAGAACGATTGCTCCTCTGAGACTACAGCCGGCGTAAGCAATGAGGAGAAGGTGAAAGTTCTAGGGAAAGGTCCCCGCAGCAAAGGGAGGGAGTGAGGAGAAGGAAGGAGACAGAGTTGGAATCATTCATGAGAAGGCAGGGATCAGGAAGCCTGTGCTGTAGACAGGCTCCAGGGAAGGAAGCCTTTTACGGGAATTAAAATGGAACTTGTAGGCAAACAGGATGGCTCTCTTTAAGAGAGCACAAGCTGGAGAAAAGGCAGAGCTGGGCACATTCTGTCACCGAGGCTAAGTGGCAATTTTAAGCTAAGTATTTAAACTCTCAGAAAGTTCGGTTTCCTGATCTCTAGAATGGAGATATCATTAACTTCTGAGGGTGTTTGTGAAGGTGAAAATCATTCTGTTCATGTGACCCACACCATCCCTGGAAGCACAGAGCACACTGTTGAATGTCGTTCCTCCTGGCTCTCCTCTTTTGAGAACCTCAGTGTGGTATGGGGGAAAGACCGGAGCAAAGAGGTAGGGGTTTAAGTTCCAGCCTAGAATCGGCATGAGTGAGAGCTTGTGCACATTTTCCAAGGGTCGGTTACCTGTGCTGTTCAGATGGGACCTCCTCAGAGAGCTTTGGTGGGTACTAAATGAATTAATGTGTGTGAATGCTGGGACCAGCTGGTGCTTGAGAGATATTATTATTTCAGTATTTCAACAGGTATGTGTTGAGTGCCCACTATTGGTCAGGCAGTGTTCTAGAAGAATGAATGCAGGCAAGAAGAAGGAAAACTATAGGGCTGTTTATGTTCAGTAGGGTGATGAGATCTGACCAGAGACCTGAGTGAAGAGAAGAAGGCAGAAAGCCATGAAACTAGCTAGGTAAAGGGGGCCCCAGGCAAAGGGAAGAGCAAGATTAAAAGCCAGGCTACTGGAGCTTGTCTGGGCCTCACTGAGAACCTGGAAGAAGGCCCTTGGATGGTCTTTGTGACTGTGGTGGAGGGAGCAGAGACAGGATGGCACGGGAGGGATAGGTGGCGCACGATGTGCACTCCACAGACCACAGAGAGGCCTTTCTACTGAGATCTAGTGCCCTGGAAAGGTTTTACAGAATCCATATGGAAAAGGGACTGTGGTGCATGGATGGTGGAAGGTGAAGCTGGCAAGCGAGGGTGGCTCCTGTGATCAGTGGTGCAGGTCCCATGGTGCTGGGGCCAGGGTGGGATGGTGAGGCTGAGATGCATCCTGATGGAAGGTGCATTTTGAAATTAGAGCCAGTAAGACTTGCTTATGTGTAGGCTGTGTAGAGCAACAGAAAGAAGGGAACTGAGAACAAATCAGTGTGGCTGTTTTTACTCCAAAGGAGATTGGAATCAGAGAAATAGTTTGGGGGAGTCAGGTTCACCTTGAAGCAGGTTGGGTTGGATGTGCCAGTGGGTGTCTGTGTGACATAAGGTAGGTCCTGGGGTGCAGAAGGACATGGGTCTGGGATACATGCTATGGAGTCCTCAGCAGGCATGCTTCTTACAGGACAGACTAAGGAGCTACTTGCAAGACGCATCTGTGTCTGAGAGGTGTGGGACCAGATGCAGCAACGTCTGGGGAGTGTGAATAGAGAGCACTAAACCTCCACCCAACTGGGGCGGCACTGTGGAGGTCAGTGGGGACACGCTCTAAGAGTGGAGGTTGAGAGGGCATGTCCTTAGGCAGAAGAGGTGCTTTCTAACCCAAACTCTGCATGTTTCCCTTTGTCATGGCTTCTGCTTCCTTCTAATTAATTAGGAAATGTTTCAAATGCACTGAATACCGAAAAGAAAATAACGTGCATTCCACCCAACTTTGTGATTTGTGACCATTTTGCAACTTTGCTATATTCACTTTGTATACAACTGAAGTCTCACCCGCACCCCCTTCCTTCCCTTCCAGCGTCTTTAGTGAGCTAATGAGAACAGCACCCAGCAAATGGAACGCTCTCAATGAAGGCAGGCACCGTGGTCGTGGTGGATGTGGCTGTTATTGTTATTATCATGCTGACGCATATCCTCATGCATTTTCTAGCTTGTATTATATAAATGGATCTTCATGACAGTGAACAGTACAGCTTTCTACCTTTTCAAAAAATTAACATAGATGGCTAATTTTCATACTATATTTTCCTGGACATGGTTTTTTCACTCAACATTTGTGTTTTCAAAGTGTATTTTTTCTCTTTCGAGTCTGACACAGCTTGGAAAGTAAGAGTAATGGGGGAAGCAAAGAGACTCTTTTCTCTGCAAAGAGAGAAAGGTGGGGGTGCTTGGAAGTCCCGGCATACACACCTGCTCTCCAGGCCCCTCTCTATCTCATCCCCTTTTACCCTGGCTGCTTGCCTGTGCCGCTAGGGCAGAGGAAGGCTGGGATCACTCAGTGTTATAGCAATATTAAACGCTAGCTTTGCAGACCATCTGGTCTGATAGCCCCCAGCTCATTCCACTGCATGGGCTCCAACAAGGAGCTGAAAGTGGGTGACAAGTCCTCACCCCCAAGAGGTTTAGAACTCTGGGGAAGCCTCATTTTATTAACGAACTGACAGACACAGTCACTTCTATGAGCAAAGTGAAAAGTCAACATAGACGCAATACTTGGTAACTGTTATTTTCCTGCTCTCTTGTAGCCCAACTACCTGTTTTATTTTTATTTCAGAGCCTTAACAGAAGAGGCAATGTTTGGATTTAAGCTCCAAAGAGATGAGGGTAGACAGAGGGCACATTCCACATAAGGATCCAGGCATGAATTTCAAAGTGGCAATTTGACCAATGTCCTCATGGAGCTTAAGTGGGAGGACAGGACTGGTTTTCAAGACCCGGCTGCCAGGGGATGGCAGAATGGCAACCTCTGGGCTTGAAGTATCAAAGCAAGGCCACCATGAGATCACCTGGCCTATGTGGTGGGCGGCTTTCCATGGGCTGTAGGGTGGGAAGTGTTGTGTTGTTACAGCTCTTGTGAAGCTTAAGTTCTGTGGCTTTTTCCCTTATGCCGGCCTTGCTCAGGACCCAAGGAGAGATGGATGGTGAACAGCCCAGCATGGGCAAAGCCTTGCATCTCAAGTCCCCTGGCCACGGCCATGGTGAGGAAGGGAGATCAGGCCCAAAGCTTCAGACCTGAACCCACTCTGGAGGGGGAATGGCCCTTGAGGTGAGTAAAAGAGCAAAGGTCCCTCTGCCTAATCTTTCCCTGGAATGAAGTACTTTTCACATTTCAGGTGATTCTAGAAGAGCCAGGGCCAGGGGGTGGGGGGTGGTCCCACGTGAGAATCAGTTTGAAGCTGGGAAGCAGAGAAGTGACACTTTGGCCTCAAAGTGGGGGCAGCCTCTTTGCTCCTGCTCCCCCCACCCCAATGCACCACTTCAGGCTTCTCTCCCCAGACCTGATGCTCTGAAGTTGAAGCAGCAGGTGCCTGAGTCCTGAGGAATTTCTCCACCTAGGAATGTCTCTCCGAGCAGGACAGCAACTTCCACCCACACACCCTGTCACCTCTGATCCTTTGCCATTTGCATTTGTGGGTTTCCACTGGATCCTGTGCTCAGGTTCACTCCAGAATCTGTTTTTGTGTTTTTCTTTCCTGTGCTTCCCTTTCCCCACCCATCCCTCCTTTCTTCTAAGGCCCCAGCTCCCAGAGCATCTTCCTTCATTTGTACGGAGGAGGGAAGATTCCTTTTCATTCATCTGGATTTTTTTTAACCATGCATGACACAAAGATTTGAGGTAAAAGTTGCCCAAGAAAAATAAGATAGGAAAATCTAGTGGATTTGGGGGCGAAGGAGGGCAAGCTTGCATCCCGCTTTCCCTAACCTCAGACATACTTCGTTTCTTGGCCAAGTTCTCCGTTACTTGCCACAGTGCTCTTATTTTGTGCTCTAAGGGACAGGCAAAGGCTCTTTCCTGCTCAGCACATGCTTAATACTTAAAAGATATACCCTTCCTTTGTCTAGCAATGCACTTGTGGAAAGACAGGGCATCCAGGGGGCCCAAGCACTAGAAACCCAGGGCCAGTTTTTCCAAAGGCTAATACCTTGAGAGTGGTTCCAAAACAACCTAAGTCAGAAACAAACAAACAAACAAACAAACAAAAAAACACAGGGTAGCTCTTTGTTTTGAGCTGTGTACTTTCTGAAAACCATTTCTCTAGCCTGCAGCAAGCCTGGGCTCTGGTTGTGAGGCCCAGAGGTGTAGCTTCTTCACCCAATGCTTGCAAAATGTTTATAGTGAACTCAAATACCTTCCACAGATCACTCTGATTCTCCATCTGATTTCTCCACCAGCTGTTCTCTGCCTGATTCATTGTGCAGATTTCTTTCTGGTGTAGTGGATATTCCCTAGTTACCCACCATAATGCTTGGTCTTACAGGTGTATAGCATGTTTGTAATGCTTGTTCATACACTCTCATGGAAAAAAATCATAAAATACAATCTGATGTGTAATTTTCCTGAATACTAAATGCTTTGCCCTAAACTTTTAAGATAGTGTATCAGTTGAAGGATGCCAGGAATTACTTCACCTCTTATATATTACCTGTTATAGATTATGTTCATTTTCAAATTAATTCCAAAGCCAGATGTGATTTTTGCTAAAAGTAATCCTTGATGGTATTGGTTTAGCAACTACCCTTTAAAAGTTAAAGAGACAATTAGCTGTATCATCTGAGGAATTTAAAATACAGTGTTTGGATTGCTTATTATGGTTTTACATTTTGAGCTTAAATCTCCTTAATCATATTGTCTATAACATTTAATAAAGTCTTAGGGGGAAAGGAATGTACCGCTGGACATTTTGAGTATTTATTTTTTCCTTACTTTTCTACTGTAGTCATTTAGTTATCTCTACAATGATGCTAAACTAGAGAGGTAGGTTCCTATGCCATAGGGACTTACAGGAAGTTCAAGCTGGGAATGAAAGGACCTATGTAATCCAAATCCCAGAAGACAGCCCCACTAGCTGCCACAGTTGTCTGTTTTGACCCATCAGATAGTGGGGTGGATGGGGCACCTGCTCGCTACTTAATGAGGTAAGTCAACTCTGACAGAGCTGGGAAGAAGTCTCTCCTTCAGAGTGAACACTTCTGAGGCCACCCTCCATTTTCCCTTCCTCATGTGGAGAGTTAGTACTTTAAAAGAGGGATTTTTCTTTTTCTCTTTTCCCTTTCTTGCATGTAATTGACACAGTGATTCATATAAAAGAGAGATGGAGAGGAAAGAAGGAAGGAAGGAAAAGAAAGGAAAGAAAAGGAAGGAAAGAAGGGAGGGAGGGAGGGAAGGAAGGAGAAAGGAAGAAAGGAAGGAAGGAAGGAACGAAGGAAGGAAGGAAGGAAGAAAATTAAAGGAAAGGGAAAGAAAGGGAAGGAAGGAAGGAAGGAGGGAAAAGAAGAGAAAAGAGAAGAAGGAACGAAGGCAGGGAGGGAGGAAGGCAGGCAGGCATCTTCTTTAGCCTATGACATACACTTCAAGTTACGTTTCCTCAGAAAATCTGAAACCTCAGAAATGATTTTCACTCAAGCCATAGAGAGATGTAAATAAGTATACAGATTCAAAGTCTTCTAAGTAATTCTGAAAACAAGGCAGCCAGTGTTCCAACAAGGGCAAGACCTCACTTGTTGTATTCTTTTTAGGAGTCTTATCACTGTCGATTTTAGTTTGATGAAAGTACTACCACATGTCAGAGACAATGCCATATGTTCACCAAAAAACAATTTATTTTCCTTCTAGGCATACAGGAAGACTACATTTCCCAGTTTCTTTTGCAATTAGTTTTGGGCCATGAGTCCTGGATTCCATCCAGTGAGATGCAAGCAACGTTTTGTATGCCACCTCCAGGCCTGGCTGCAGCCTCCCTCCTCCTACCCAATCTGCGACACCTCTCTGCCCCTTATTCCATACCCCCAGGACCACAGGATGGTGGCATCACAGCAGAAAGCTTGTGGGTGCCTGAAGACTGTGTGAGATGATGTCCCCTTCCCTGTGACCCTATTGTACTGTGACAAGGGCAAACAAGGATTATTAATTTGAGATTCAGGGACTGCTTGTTATAGTGGCTAGCGTTACTGACCCCCACTAATTTGCACCATATCAAATCACAGCTGCTCTCTCTTGATTACTTCCTGCCTTGTAAGGTTGTAAGGTTTCTAATGTTATAAGGTAAACATTAGGAAAATATTTCATCTACACAAGTGCTCCTTCTGTCTCCCGACCTGCTGTTTCTCCCCTTCATCACTGCTTCCCCAACACACACACACACACACACACACACACACACATACACAACCTTTCCCTTTACCAGCCCCTTTTTTGGTTTTGAAATGGCAAGCAGGCCTGTCAGCGAAGACCCCTTGGGCTTTAAGGACATCAATCAGTTTCATAGCTACACATAAAGTTCTTTCCTTCGGGAACATTTTTACATTTTTTTGAGCATGGAATATATTTTGTTCTCTCCAGTCACAGAGTGAAGTCAAGGATATAGCTAGCTGCTTGTCATAAGCCTGAATGAATAAGGGGGAGAAATTTTATATCCACTGCTATCTGTCACTTTCTCTTTTGAGCGTCCACTCTGCCTGAATTGGGGCATTAATCTAGCAACTACTTGGTGGTCACCACTAACGCATGAGATTTTAGGAAAGGGACTCACCCTTATTCCCTTTTTATCCTCAGTATTTGGCACCTACGAGGTGCTCAAAAAAATGTTGGCTATTGTTTAGTGGTAAGATTATAAACCAGGAAATGAATCAGCTTTGATTCTGTCAAGAGGAATTAGGGCAACTTCATGGGACAGGGACAGCGGTCTGGCCTCTCTCTTCATCCATGGTTATTTGAATCCCAGATCTGATACTTAAAGGAAATGAAATGTTAAATAGAAATACCACCTTTTAATCCACCGTCACATAACTTTTTTTTCCCTTGTCTCAAACGAAGAAGGAGGAAGAGAAGAGAGAGGTAAAAGAAAAGAAAAGCTTGTTAGAAGGCCCATTTTCCTTTCAAAGCAGAAACAACAGGTCTCAAGTGCTTACAAAACCTGCCCCTTACAACTCTTATTTAGAGTAAGCGGTGTAGCAGAGTTCGGTGGAGGAAATGGAAAAAGTACCAGAGTAGAACTTGCATTTGCTAAGTACAAATGTAAAACTACAGTTTCCACCTTCATTTTCCAGTGTTAATTTTTGAAATCCCCATAGTAGGAAATCCACTTGAAATATGTTTGCCTTTGAATCTATTTTTAAATGAAAAAATCTTAGTGCTTCTGGTATATGTATGTACTAGAGACAGTCTTAACCTAGGACATTAAGAGAGGAGCCTGGGGGCAATTTATCAATGACAGAGCCCAACATCAGAAGAGAAATTGTAATGGCTTTTTAACAAAGATTCTATTTTTAAGACCTAATTGGCTTATCCACTGGGATTATTTCTGGTATTAAAATTTTTTTAAAGGGATTGTTCCAAGAAATTCAGACAGGATGTATGGTAAAAATCATCACTAAGGTGATACAACAGCAATAAATATTTATTGATGCAAAATAAAAAGCCCTAGAATATCTGGGGATTTGCCTGCTATAGTAGTGAGTTATGAAAGACATCACAACCAAGGCCTGCTTTTGTCTTTCTAATTGCAGCCAGAGAAATAAATGCAACTTCTAGACTCATCAGAACATCCAATAGGACCCATAACGTGTCCCTTGGGGATTTGGTCAAACTCCTGTCTACTGATTCTTTACTTTCTTTGACCTTCCCACTCTTCTTTTCTTACCCTGTTGGTCTTTCTAGCTGCTCACGCATGGTATTCCTTCATTTTCTCCATGTTCTCACTGTCATTTTAGTCCTTCTCCATCTCTCTTTCAGAATTTCTCCACACCCACAATATCAGAAGCCCAATGACAAGTGTAGATATGGATAAACTGAACGATGTTGCTCTGCCAGATTCCTTCCAGCTCTTTAGAGACTCCAATCCATCAGTCTTCCTCTCCTGTGCCTATATACCCTATGTTCTTCTCTCTTTCTTCTATTACTATGTATATGTAGGTAGAAATATCTTCTATCTTATAGGACAATCATGTCTTGGAAGCAAAGGTCCTATTAGCTCTGGTACTATACCTCCTAATCTACCTTCCCTCAAAGACTCATCTAAATTCACTGTCTCTGCTAGCTTGCCTCCCATTTATCCTCAATCTACTAAAATTTAAATTCTGACTTCCGTCTCCACCACTCCATGGAAGCTGCTCTTGCTGGGATGCCAAGATTTCCACATTATCCATGTCCATGGTCATAAAGAATAAGATTTAAAGCAAGAAGCATCTTCCAGGACTACTTATGGGGGAAAGAAGTCCTTGGTGGTTCCTTATGAAGAGGTAATCACGGTCTTGTTGCCATATTGCCTTGCCTCCCTGACTACAGCTGACTGCATCCAGAGGTTAGGAATATACAAGTAACCCAAGACTTTCACAATCTATGGACTATGAGGTCTTTCTCCATTTATAAAAATGAGGATGAACTAGACCTGTTGGAGTTTCTCCTTGAAAGGCCAATAGAGATAGTACATGGTTGTGGAGCCAAAGCATGCAGACCTCCATAGAGAAACAGAGAGTTAGGGCTGAGGGCAGGAAGCCTGAAGAAGGATCATGGTGCCTCCTCTGTGTTCTTGTAGTACCTTCAGGAGGCAACAAGTTATCCTGATTTGCAAGAGTTGTGTTATATCCTGAACAAACTTCTGCTTTCTAAACTGTATTGGAAAACTCTACAGGAATATAGTTCCTCTTCTCCACAAACCTGGCTGCATGAATAGGGTTCCTGTGTCCTTCATTTTCTGTGTGTACTTGCCATAAAGCCACTGTTGCCTAAGAAACCTTGAATGAACATATGCTTTGCTAGCAAAAAGCCTACATGAGTAATAGAGACACCTAGCAATCATCTTACTTCTGTGTTATATGATTCTGCTGATCACTATGTCCCTCCAGAAGTTCCCAGTCTCTTGTCTTAGGTGATAGAAGTCTTCTTGTATTCCTCCTATTTATGTGGCTATCTTTTTTCTTTCCCCCATCTCTGTTTGTGTGCTTCTGTACAAAATGGGGTTGCTGAAGAATGCCCTTAACAACCTCCTCAGCTTTAAAATTGCTGTTCATATGAGCCATTGACTCAAACGGAAGGATCTGTGCAAGAACTTGAGGAACCAAATGTTGGTATTTGATTGAGCTTATCCTTTAATTGAGCTTATCGTAGGTTGTGCTGATGAGAGGAAACCCAGTTATTTTTTTGTTTCATCTGTGTGTGTGTGTGTAAGAGAGAGAGGAAGAGAGAGAGAGAGAATACATGTGCACACAGAAATGTGTGTGTGTGTGTATACATATAAAATATAGTGTGTCACCACTGCTCATTTTAATTTGCTCAAAATAAGGGAAAGAAATATTAGCATATATGGTAGACAATAATAGATTTATGTAAAATTTGCACTCAAAAGGAAAATTAGAGATGGAAAAAATAATATGAGCTAAAATTAATTCAGCACTCAAAATACTCAGGCACTAGTAAGTGCTTTATAAACATTATCTTTTAAAAATCTTTATAACAGGGGTGCCTGGGTGGCTCAGTGGGTTAAAGCCTCTGCCTTCGGCTCAGGTCATGATCCCGGGATCCTGGGATCGAGCCCCACATCGGGCTCTCTGCTCCGCGGAGAGCCTGCTTCCTCCTCTCTCTCTGCCTGCCTCTCTGCCTACTTCTGATTTCTCTCTGTCAAATAAATAAATAAAATCTTAAAAAAAAAAAATCTTTATAACAACCTTGTTGATAGATAAGAAAACTGAGGCTCTGAGGTAGTTTAGTCACCATGGCAGGTGACAGAACCAGTATTTAAAATCAGATATATTCATTTTCAAAATCATGTTTTTAATAGTAATAACACTGCCTATCAAATTTACCTCACAAAGTTCAACATGCTCAGTTTCCAAATAAGAATACTGAGTCCCAGAGGTGTGAAACAGCTTTTCCAAGGACTCATAGCTGGTCAGGGACAGAGTTAGGACTAGGCAGGAATTACCATGGGGCATCTTCACTTGTCACTGAAATATATAACTCCTAAAGACAGATATCAGTGAATAAGAAAGACAGGGTCTAGGAGGTGAGCAAAGTCAAGTCATATGCTTTCCTCTTTTGCTTGACTTTGGGATGGCCTGCATTCTGTTTCTTATAAAATCTCCAAGAGACAACAATTACATTATGGGAAGGAAAACAGTCTGTTTGAATGACACATAGAAGAGATATTTTTGCATAAAAGCAAAGAATTGGGCCACTTATAGCCTCTTAAAGATCAAAAGGCCCTTGCAGGAATGTTATTCCTCACCACCAGCTTCTTATCCCAACCCACAGCTGACTGACTTCCTTATTAGGCTTGGACAATGGAAGGGCAAAGAATTTAAATCAAAGAGGCTTTGTGAAACTGCAGAAGAATAAGGCTTGGGGAATGGAGGCAATGTCCCCAGGGAGCATGGCTGGAAGTAGACCATGGTCTGGAAGTAGACCTTGGGCAGTGAGGGAGGAGATGTGCCCAAGCATAGAGACGCCTCTGTGCAGATAATCCAGACTTGGCTGAACACAGTTTTTACAACTCTAAGTCTTCTTAGTTTTCCAGATAGCCATTCCCACTTGTCTTGTTCAGACTGTCAGGGCCTCTGGGGCTAGATATCTGATGTCCTCTATCAGCTGGTGATGTCAGGGGCCAGTCTTCAGATGCACCTGGGAATCAACCAGCTCTCTCAGGCCTGGAATTCCTCTGTGATTTGAGCCCCAGTGCTGCCCTCTCCTACTCCAGTGCATCTCTTGCTGACAAACACGGTTTGCTGAGACAAATTGGTTTGTGGTTGCTGTGGACATGTAGTCAGACAGACCTTCCATCACAATTCAAACTACCCCCAAGTTAGACTCATCACACTACTGAGCTTCTGCCTGGCTGTCCAACTTCTTCCTGTAGACTCTTCCTCAAGGGCCCATAGTCCTTTCCTAATTTTCACCTTATTGACTGTTTTAGTTACATGGCCTGGTCCTTGAGCAATTTGCTTGTTTCTGCTAAGTGGAGTAATGTCCTCCAGACTCCACCTGCCTTGGCAACCTGCCCTTCCCTTCCTCAATAGTCTTGGTTTATTAAAGATCTATCACATAAGCCTCACATCAAGATCTCTGATTCTATAGCATTATGCATCAAATCATATCCTTGTTCTTTGGAGATGTATGTAGGATTGGCCTATGGCTTGTCAATGATCTTCTCCAACTCATGAGCTTATACAGAAGTGAAGTTACCATAATAGCAGATAAGCTACTGACGTTTCTACTGTCACCATTACTGATGAGCATTTTCTGGGTGATGGGCATTATGCTAAACGCTTCACATATATGAATACGCTTAAACTTTACTAACTCTAAGTGATGAGTAGTAGATATCTGTCTTACTTCCTTTCTCTAGATGAAGAAATTGACATATGCAGAATCCAAGCCAGAGATTGCTGACTGCTGGGCCATGGCAGCACATGGTGCACAGGTTATGAGTACTCTAATCATCTCACTCCTTAAGGTACCTGCACCAGACCGTCTGGCCCCTGCCTCAAGTGGCCCCATTTATTTACTCCAGGGTTCTTATCCCAGCATTTGTACAGATATTACCATTTTTCACTGATTCCATGACATTAAAAATGGTTTGGTTAAGTGGTGGAGCCACTCTGAGTTCAAATCTGTGGAAATCAGAACCCAATCTCAAGGTAAACATTCATAATGATGTTTTCCCTAACAAAACCAATAAAAGGGGAGGAAGCAACAAAACCAGCCTACAATTCTCCAAGGGTGGGCATTAAAGAACAATATTAATGAGAGCCACAGGAGTTTCTCTAATTTTATAAAGTTTAGAGAACAGAGTAACAGCGATGAGCAAAGAGGAAAATCAGGTTGAAGAGGGAAGTTACAGTGATGATGGTTTAGAAGAGAAGGCTGTGGCTGTCTTGAATAGAATATCAAGTCTTCAAAGAAATCCCCAGGAGGAGATTACTCTGAACGTTCATATAAGTATGGACAGGACAAAGTAGATTTAAAGCAGGATGGATTTGGGGTTGAACATCTGCAACTTTTGACCATAAGTTTGATGAAATGTACTGGCTACTCAGGACCACCTGGAACCCTTTGAGAACAAAACTTCAGCAGTGTGGTAGGGTTCAGACATCCCCCTTCTTAAAAGCTGGAACTTGGTTTAAAATATCTAGTTGTAGGTACTTGTAAATTTGAATAATTTTTAACCTTTTAGTTTTCTTTTACAGACAAAAAATATTATTAAACTTAATGATTTTCGCTTGGATGCTTGATATTTGAGGGTCTGGAAGTATATCTATCCACTGCTTCTAGGAGTTTCCCCAGGTGCTTTCCAAGATGCATGTACTACTTACAGAGCCTTTTCTTCTCACTGCTATATTTGTGGTGTTTGTCTCTGATGCTCCTTAGATGATGTGTCACACACGCATAATGATCTTAGACCGAGGAAAAATAACACCCTGATTTCATGCTCCTCCAATAGCTTGATAACACACATGGAATCGTTTAATATGTTCAAAAGCAAAGCACTAACATTTTTATATTAAGAAGTAGCCTAAAGGAGTATGTACTCTTTTCACAAGGACATAAAACAAATGACAACTGCCATTAAATCAAGAATACAGAAGAAATATTGATTTCTGACACTAGAGGCATTAGCAATTTCCTAGGCTGGGTTCACATTTGGATGATACCAAAGTGATGGCTCCCCAAATGGTTTGCAAGAACTTGAACTTTGGAGGAAAGCTTCGAGAAGGCTCAAGGCCATCTCAGAGTCTTTTCCATACCCTCATGGCCATACAGCTTGCACACGCATACCCCTCTCCACATGAAAGCAAGTCATCCTGCTTTGAGGTGTTGTCAACTCATGGGTTGTCAGCTTGGCTTGAAGTGGAGAACCCCAAACACATTTTGGCTTCCAGGCAGTGAACCAGCAAATGATTTTCTTTCTAACAAAGCCGAAGGAAGAAAACTGTTCATGTCTGGTTTGATGAATGAGTTATTCAGAAGCAGTGAGTTCACCACTTTTGGCATCCAGAAATTGATGAAGGCCCATATAAATAGTAAACAATGCTTTTTTGGCTTTACACCCCAACTCAAACAGTATGTTACATGCAGCCAGCCAGACTCTGCCCTTGGACACACCCAGATGAGTCCCACTGTAGTCAATGAAAACTATGAGAGAATTTCAAGGGAGTAAAGTAGGGTGGGGGGGCTCTGCATGAAGGTCTGATGGCAGCATTTGAGCCCAGAGCCTGGCTCAATGGGTTGGATTCGTGTGCCTTTAAATACCATGCCTTTTTTCTCTGCACTATGTTAACTAGCATGCTTTAAGCAGGCATGGGAAAACTGATCCAGGAGCCAGTGAGTCCTAAAACTGTCCAACTGTCTGAAGTCATACTATAAAAAGACACAGTCATTTTACTTCTGATGTGTGCTTTCGTGTAGACATATCAAGCTGACCACAAATAAAAGTGAAAACAGATCCAGAATAAGCACAGCAAACAATGGAAAACAAATGGATCCTGGAGTTCAGATGAAAAAGACTGGTTTTGCATGTGCCCATGTTCTGCTGCTTTTTCCCAAAAAAAATGTTTTCTTAACATTTCTAGCATTATTAGTGGAATTAAATTATTCCACGTGGGTGCAAAATCCATCCCATGGTGCCAACATTTGTTTTCTGTGCTCAAAAGCTTTAAGAAACACAGTGCACTTCTACAACAATGGCACTGATCTTTTATTGTGGCAATTTGGACTCACTGTTCACCCATGGGAAGGTGGGCAGCATTCAGAACATATAAATAACAAGGATTCTGTCTTTGAGTGCCTTCTCATGTTTTCTAACACATGCTTATACTTAAGATATCCAGTCCTTGAATCACCTGCAATATTGATTACATTGAATGAATGTTTCTTGTCTGAGAAGAGCAATGGCCTAGATAGTGATAATCTTAAAAGGAAAGTGGACATCAGGGATGTAGAAATGGATGCAGGGAGAGGTGCAGCATCCCTCGATTCCTTCTGTTAAAGCTCACATTACCTAAGATGTCCTTATTAAGCACCTAGTATGTGCCAAATACTTTTCTAGGTACTACAGAGATAGCAGTTGATAAGAATGCCAACTGTCTGCTCTCATGCCGCTGGCATTCTATCTGGAGTGGAGAAAATCAGTACACCAATATTTCCCTGTTCATTTATGCACTTGCTTAAATTGTTGTTAAGCACCTGCTGTCTAGTTTCATGTCCAAAGTTATATTTACACACAAGATGTACGATGCTGCCAATACTTGTAAGCGTTGGGAAGACAGGAAGAAGTCTCCTCGCTTTTCTCTCCAGGGCAGTGATCAGTTCCTAGATGATTATGATCAGCATCTTGGAAACAATGAATAAAACACCACTGACTCACAATCCCATGCTCCATTCCGTCATCCGACTATGATGGACTGCTTTTCATGTGGAAAGTGAATAAACTTTGTACTGTGTAGCTGATCTTTCTGGATGATGGATAGAAAAAGTAATATCAATCACTCTTTTCCTCTTCCAAAAGCAAATGTAATTCAGTGTACCACCCTTCCCACTATGGATTGTAACAATGTTTTCTACTCTTGAATAAAATAGCATTTGAATATATACTAAATCCAATAGCTCAAATGTGCTAGAAATGGTTTTTAATTTACTATATGATCTTTTTCAGAACCACTATTTGATTTCTTTAGCTTACCCAAAGAATCCATCCCTAGTTGCATGATCACCTTATTATCACCTTATTTGTGTAACTCTCTTTATACTTGTCAAAATCAATAATGAGCGTATACTATTTTTAATGGTTCAAAAGTACTTTATTTTGGAAGATAGACTCTTGTTTCCTTCTGGAGGATGGAATAAGAAGCGACAATGTGAGGTAAGGGAGGACCACAGCAAATACAATGATTTTCCTAAGATTTAAGTGATACTACATCAAAAACTAATGATGACTAACATAAAATAATAAAATTTTAAGAGTTTTTAAAAAATATTTAAGTGACAATGTTTTTTGAGGCTTATAGGCAGATAGTTAAAGACAAGATGTTTGGGGTCAGAAAAAAAAAAAACTGGCTGACTCCTGCTACACACTAGTTGTATGATTTTAAACATAGGTGAAACTCTCTAAGATCAATCTTCCCATCAGTAAAATGGGAACAATTTACTTAAAAAGCTGTTGTGACAATAAAATGGAACAATATCTATAAATGCTTTAATGTAAGATCTGGCATAGCTGTGAGTACTCTATAAATGGTTGCTGTTTTTTAATTATTACTATCATTGTAGTTTTATTTTACTGTGACATGTCATGAAGCCACATGAAGAATCTTGCTTGATCTTGACCATGAGCAGCAAGGAGAAGAAGAAAAGGAATAAATTATAATTTAAAAAGCTTTGTTTTCCAAAAAAAAATATGATGGAAAATAATAGTCCATATTTTTTTCTATTTCATTACTGTTAGCTAGTTGGAATAGGTAAATATAGATTTTTTTTGAAGAAACATGTAACCAATTCCCAATTTCTCATAATCAGGGAATAAAAGCATAATGGAATCATAAGTACTCTTTAAATTTCAATCAAATTTCTTATTGTAGCTAACACAAAGTGAAACAAAAAAGTAAATAAAATCAACTAATTTATATATCTTCTGGTACAAGACAGACTAAATTATGAAGAATAAGAAGGGGGGTGGTTATGCTTAATATCCCCACTTTCAGTTCCAAATTTGCAAGAGGTTGGCTCTTCCATGTTGTGATTTCTACCAGCTTCTACCAGTTGTTACTCAAGGGAAAGAAGAAATGGGCAGTGGTTTTCTGGTTGGGTACATTACATGAGCCCGGTGAAGTGCAAGGCTTCTGCATATCCCCATTTGATGGGAATTGAGTGATCCTTTCTGTTCCCCATCAAGCTCACTGCTCACTACTCGAAATCACCAGGACTCACCAGGAAAGGTGTTTACAAGGCTTTAAAGATGACAAAGGGAAACTTGTAAGGATTTTATAGTCTGAACGGAAAACCTCATCCATAATGAAGGAAAAGAGGGATCAGAATAGATAGTAAATACAGCCCAAGCAATAGAAGGAGGCTTTTGAGGTTTTAAAATGTTATTTTGGTGATCAAATTGAAAAGTCAGAAAGGAAACCATATGAAAGTAAGCAACTGTGTGTGTGTGTGTGAGAGAGAGAGAGAGAGAGAGATACAGAGAGAGAGAGAGAACGCCAGCTGACACCACTGAGGAAATTTCCATAGGGGATAGAAAAAAATTCCTTCATCCATTCTCTATAACCCTGCCTCTCACAAAATATCTTTAAGTCATTTGTCTGGTCTAGTTTGAAATGACTAAGTGATGGGGCTTCCAAAATGTTCCCAGTGAGACCATTCCACGGTCTACAAAATTTCACTGTTTCCTCTTATTTAGCTTAATTTTACTCCACTTCAATTCACTGTTTCTATTCAATGGGGGTAGGGGAGTTCATCTGTTCTTTAAATCCATGTCATAGGAAACAGTTTCTGTTTTCTTTTCACTTTAATGATTGGGTTAAATCATCTGTAGCTGTGCCTAACATTAGCTTGAAGGGACGCAAGATGATAAGCGGATTGTTTTCTTCTTCAAAAGAGCTAGATGGGCTGGTCAGTGGGGTCAAACCCTCATCCAGTAAAATTGCGAGGGTATTTTTAGTTGTATCCACCCTGGCCCTTGGGGGCCTTAAGCACATCTGATAAGCCACAGATGACCTTTAGAGTTGTTGTTGTTGTTGTTGTTTTTCTCCCATTCTTATGTCCAATGCATATAGGCAAGAGTTCAAAGTTCAGCCCTATTTGAAATGTCCCACAAGCTTTTATTTCTAAACTTACTTCCTCAGAGGAGTACACTGCCATCTGCTGTATCTTCCAGAAGAAGGGGCATCATCTTAAAAAAATCAAGTCTTCATGTTCATGGTTAAGATCTTTAAGATCATGGTCTATCTCACTATTGCCAGCTTCTCCAAAGCCCTTCTTATTTTATTTTATTCATTGCCTGGGTGAAACTTGGCCATCAAGGTGAACTTGAGTCCTGCAGAGTTCCTTACATGGCACATATCCACAAGATAGGAGAGATGTTCAGGCTTAAATTTTAGTATCTTTCTATTCTCTTTGAAATAATCCCAAGGCTGTGGGAACAGGGCACAAATCTCTAATGAAATATTTCTCAGACACCCTCAAGATGCTCCGAATTATTTGGGAGTGTTACATTCATGTAGACCCAAAGCTCCAAGGCTTGATGGATCAGAAATTTCTGCAGGTGAGGGAAAAATTAATAAATGCCTCAGGAGATTTGTATGCATGATAAAGAGTACCAAAGGTTTTGATCATTGGGACTCTATCTAAGAGAGGGTTCACAGATTTTTACTATGTTTCCCCTACCTTCCATGCGTTGTCTTCCCCTTTCAGCTATCTGTACTTAGAATGGAAAGTCACTCCGTATAGACGAGCTGATCTGGCTCACATGAACAGACTGTCTACCACTGCTGTGCTGACTGCTCTTGATCAGCTTAGCAAGGTGTTCCAACCTGAACCCAGTCACCACTAGTAAGTCACCACTGGGGTTTGTGACCCCACCCAAGCCACCCGTCTCAGTTTCCTCAAACCTCAAACAGTAGTAATCATAGCACCTCCCGTCCCGGGCTGGTATGTGGATGACAAGATTCAATTCACTAATATCTGAGTGTTTAAAATAAAGCCTGAAATATAGTAAACACTCTGTAATTGTGGACAGTGTATATTTAGGACCCTGTAGCTCCAACATCAGGGCACAATTTAGAAGCTTCTGTATATCCTGTCCACCTTCCTGGTTAGGAAAAAAAAAGAAGGAAGTAGAGAAACTTGGATCTATGGTGAGCAACAGAGAAAAAATATAGAAAAATAGAAAAATTGGCCTCTGTGGTATCCATCATGATCAGCAAAGACCTCAAAAGGCCACAGTACAACTCCCCTGCCCATCTGTGCCCCAGATTATACCCATTCTCATCGCCCAGGTCAGGGATGGTCAGCGAGAGGACCCCAGAGCCCCATGGCACCCATCCTTCTTTGAAGAGAATGGAGTAAGTCCTGCCTTTTGGCTGGCTGGGCAAGTATGAATCTGGACATTCATGACAATGAGTCTTGAATGTCAGAAATGAAAACAAACGTCTGCCCAGAGCACAATATCATTTTCCAGGCCCATGGTTCCTGGAGCCACTACAGTACTTATACTACAAAAGGATTTTCCTTTGCACAAAAAGATTCTGCATAAAACCTTGCTGATTCTCAGGAAGCCCTTCTAAAATTTGTTACCTGGCTCTGTCAGTGACAGGTTTGTTACAGTAATGACTTTCTCACGGCAGGTGAGCATTGTGCTTGTTTCACTAACTCCCCTCACTGCATTTTCCAGCCTAGTGCCAACCAGAAGACTTCTCCATGCCAGGTTTTCTGAAGATTAAAAGATCGACTGCCATAATTCTTACTGTTTCAACTGACAAATTTAATAAGTGACAGGATGCAAGCCCAGGTTCCCTAATGGGATTGCTTTTTGTTTTGTTTTGTTTTTATTTGTTTGTTAATTTGCTTTTTGTCTTCAACAAGTTGTACAGAGTAGCACTTCTGAGACATGGTCAAGGGCTATAAACCTAATCCTTAACAATTTCCTTCTCTGCCCAAATAACCTCAATATTTTTTGAATGGTAAAGTGTTTCACATGTCAAGCATCAAACAACCAACCCTTGTCCATCCCTTGCTATGTCTTTTCTTCTGGTTATTTGGGTAATTTTCTTAAAAACAAAAAAAACTTCTGTCAATTTTTCAAAGAAAACATACAGGATGCTTTTAGTATGCTTTCTTTAGAAGGTTTCAAATGTAGTATGCTATTCCTAACCAAAACTGTCAATATTTTTCAATAACCCTGACATTAGTGCTTTTTTCTTAAAGGCTTGATTTGAAAATTTAGATAAATGTGAGGACCAGTTCTAGGGGATCCAAAGGGCCTCATGGTACACAAGAGGGTTTGCTCAAGATGCCCTTCATGGGAAAGGCAGCTCTGGTGGACTTTCAGCCTTTTACATGTGATTAAAGATGTGTGTGCATTTTATGTTAATAAAAAAATTAAAAATTTATATTTAAAAAAAAACTATGTAGCGGGGCACCTGGGTGGCTCAGTGGGTTAAGCCTCTGCCTTTGGCTCAGGTCAGGATCCTAGGGTCCTGGGACTGAGCCCCACATTGGGCTCTCTGCTCAGCAGGGAGCCTGCTTGCCCTGCCCCCTGCCTACCTCTCTGCCTATTTGTGATCTCTCTCTCTGTCAAATAAATAAATAAAAATCTTTTTAAAAAATTAAAAAAAAATAAAGATGTGTGAGGGCCCAGGACGTACTCTGCCTTGAAGGAATCCCTTTGCCCACAAGGGTTGTGGGTTTCCTCAGCCCAGAATATTTGGCCTCCACCAAAGCAAAGAAATCCATCCATAGAGTCCACTGTTATCCTCCTAAAGTGATGATCTATAAGGATTTATAATGGTACAATGTAGTGTAACTCATAATTAGGAATGACAAGTTATTACGTATTTGTGAACCTAACATTCTAGGGTAGAGCTCATCTAACAAAAATGACTTAAAAAACACAAAAAAGAAAGAAATCAACATTTATCCATTAAATGGTAATTATGTCAGCCAGTATTTTGAGATATTAGGTATTTTACCTCCTTGGATCATTGTTATAATTACACAAGCTAGGTGTCATTACCTGTGCTTTAAGGTAAGGATTGTGTTGTTCAGAAAATTTAAGTAGCATGCACAAGGCATAAAGAACACAGAGAAAATAAGTGGTAGCATTTGAAACTTACAGCATTAAAGAAAACATGATATTTTTATTTAAAATCCAAGATACCAACATACTTTGAAATACTAGCCACTAGCAAGAGGATATATTATATGCTAAAATTGGTTAAAATTTCACCTCTTATTTGATTAAAGCTCTGTCAGCAAGCAATTACTCCTAACTTTATCTCTTATTATTGTTAACAACCATTTCCTATGTCTTTTCTATATCTTGATGTTCTAACTCAGCAATCCTAAACAGATCTTTTCATTTTACTTATATTGAATCAGGTATATAGCTCTTGAAGTATCTCACAAAAAGGAGTGCACCACAAAATACAACAGAATTTATCAAAGAGGTCAGTATAATTTCTTTGTCATAATTAATTGATTTCACACAATCATTCATTGAATATATACACTTATTGACCCAGGTCTCAAGACAGGGGCTGGGGATAAAAGATAAGTAAAATATGGGTCTACACTTAAGAAGTTCCCTGGGTAAAGGGGGAGACATAGTACAAATTATTATAGCACATTTTGATAGATCCTAGAAAATGTACCTGCATAGAGGTGTACATTGGTTTGGAGAACGTGTGTGGCTGGGGTTTCCATCAGAGTTGCTGATGCCTGAATTCTGAAGGAGGAATTAGGGATGTCTTGGTGAACATGATGGGGATGCACACATCGAGCTCAGGAGCGTAACGCAGCAATATGTCTAAGTGGCTTACAAATACAATGTGAGTTTGGGAGTGTACCAAGACAAAGAAGATGGATGGGGTCCCAGTTGTGAAGTCTTCATAGTCCAGGAATTTAAGTTCTGACCTCAATAGAAAGCCCATGCATGGCACAGATTTAATACTGAGAAGCTCAGAGCCCTAAAAATACCCACCACTCGCATTATCCCTTCTAAGAAAAGCAGTCCCTGGTCATTCTCTCTGGATTCCATGCCTTTTATCATGTGACCCCTCAAGATTGACAATGATAAGCCAGGCTGAGAATCAGTGTCTGATTCAAATATTGGACATGAGAAGATATACTGGCCCATAAAGTAGATAGGATGGGGAATTTAGGAATGGAGAAGAATTGATACATTTAAAAGTGTGTAAGAGCATATATGACTTAGAATGGAGGGCTCTGTTGACCAGACAGATGTGAATGAGGGAGAAGAAGCACCTTAGAAATGACTGCTAAGTTTCCAGCTACAGTGACTGATAGGGCTGACAATGCAAGGAGTAAACACAAGAAGAGGAAGAGTTTTCAGAGGATAGAGAGACCTTGAGTTAGGAAATTGGAATAAAATAGCTGTGTATTGTGAAGAGAATAGTCATATTTTCTAAATGAAAATTTGATTTATAATTGTTCAATAGGCAGTATTTTTGTGAGAAAATGAGGCAGGTATTTCAACTTGGGTTATCACTACAACTATGAAGCACTGTGTTCTTAAGTTAAATACTGAGGTCAAAGCTCAGTTTTATGGTGAAAAGACCAATTCCTGGTATGCTACTTCATAAATACTAACCTAAAATGCATGGTATTAAACCTTTTATCACCTACTCTCCTCTCCATCCTATTAGACATGTAAAAAGTCATCATAAGACTTAAAAGAGCTCTTCTGGATACACTAGAGACCACAGATTGAGGCAAGTTGGCCATGCCCAATAGAAAATGCTTTTTCAGAAATGTCCTAATCCTCTTACTATTTTGTGCATATTCCAATTAACCCTGACTCTACCCTGCCTTGTTCCTTGGACATTCAGCTTCCAGGCTGCCTTGGCTTGTCTCCAGGGACCAGCCTCTGGCTCACCTATTGCTGACATCCACTCACTGCCACCCTTGGGTTGTGTCCAAACTACTGGAGTGACCAGTTGGCTCCAGACTTCAAGTGGTTTAGATTCACTGCATAAAGTCAAACACTTTCTTCAAAATGGTGAAGATATAAAAAAAGAATATAATCTTGGTGGTATGGTGACAAATAGTGACCATACTTAAAGGGGTGAGCATTGAATAATGTGTAGAATTGTCAAATCATGATGTTGTACACCAGAAACTAATATAACATTGTATGTTAACTATGCTTCAATAATAACAAAATTTTTTAAAGATATAACCTATAGCTATATCTGTTGTAGGAGGCGCTATAACTTAGCAATTAATGACAGTGATATGGTGTCAGAAACAAAACAAAACAAAACAAAACAACTGGGTTCAAATTCCTGATCTGCCATTTCTAATGTAAGATCTTGAACAGATTACCTTCGTTTGTTCCTTCCCTAAGCCTCACTTGTAACAAGGATGATAACAGACACTCCCTCCTAGCTTTGAGGTACAAATAAAATACAGTATGTGTACAGTAACGAACTTGGTATCTGACAGAGGGTAAAAGCTCAATGTCTCTTTTTCTCTTTCTCTTCCACTTTCTTTCTTATGAATTCTCCATAATATTATTTTTGCTAGTGCAAATGCTGTCAATGTGCCATCTTATAAAGCACCATCTCAGAAATGCTTCTTTCACAGCTTAAACCTTCAATTAGAAGTTCTTGCCTTAAAATATCTATAGTGTTCTCATCCTCTTTGAATACCTTTGTATATATCCACTTGTTTTCAGGGATTGATGACTAAATGGGACACCAATACTTGCATTCCAAACCCAGTACTCACCCTTGCTATCCTATGTCAATGCTAGTAGATGTCACGAACTGACTATTTAGAGGACTCAAGGCACTGGGTTTTTTTTTTCTCTGAAAGGTATTTGTTGTGCACAAAAAGAGAAAAGGAAATTCTAAAGGAAAATAACTTTGAGGTCTAGGATCCAAAGGGGTTTGTTATAAACAACTGAGAGTGTTGAAGAAGAAGAAGAAGAAGAAGAAAAGGAGGAGGAGGAGGAGGAAGAGGAGGAGGAGAAGGAGGAGAAAGAGAAACAACATCTAAAAGAGGTCAAAAAAGTACCTCCACAGAACCCCTTTCATTTATATTGTTTCACGTAAAATATCACATATTCAAAATGTTCCTATTAATTTTCATATGCTGCCCTCACTCAGTGTGTTTGACTATTTCCCTTCATAATGTTTTGGCACAAAAATGTAAATAACATTGTGACTTCACCTTTCCAAGTCCTCACAGTCCATTTTCTGGGCAATAGTGGGAAGAATACACTAACAGTCAGAAACTGTGCACATTCTGCTGGTTGAAATCCAAAAGTAGTTTTTTAAAAAGTTTTCTGTCACAACTTGTTCTTGGGAGTTTGTTCCCTGCCAACTAAAAACTATGATTTTTTTTCAGGAGAGTACAAACCCTCTTAAATATCAGACAAAATGATTATGTCTCTGCATTGATTTGGATGGAAGCCCCATGAAAACGCTGATTTTCTATGTCAGGTCAAGATCTGGAACCTTTGCTTTTCTACTTCAGATTTTATTTTCCTTGATGAACTTCTGGAGCTTTCCTATTTAACTGCTCTTGGGAGAGAAGCCAACTTTCCTTTCATTTAGTGAAAGAAGACAGGCTCCAAACGCATTTCAATTTGAGGATGGGGTACTACTGGAAATAATGTCACAAGAAGCTATTTACAAAATGTTTCATTGTGATGATAAAGAGGAAGGGAGAGTTAGAAGAACCATGTTCTAGTCTTGGCTCTGCTGTTAACATCTCTGTGGTCTTAGGGAAGCCATTTTTACCTCTACGCCAGCTTTCCTCAAGTGTGCCTTAGGGAAGTGCCCCAGTCCTACCCCACCCACAAAGATGCACAACATAATACACACCGCACAAGTTCTTCAGTGAGGAAATCTGTCACTTTGTTTAAACCAATGTTTCTCAAGCTTATTTGACCACGTAACTACAAAATTCATGTTCTATGGAAATCACTCTGGGAAACACTACACCAGGTATACATTTACTCATCAGGAAAAAAAAGATGAGGGTATTAGAAAAACATAAATTAAGATTCCTATAAAATTTTGTACTGCTTGATTGCTAAAAAATGTCTGTGGTATGAAAGGAGAATTGGAGAATGAAAAAATTTTCTCAATTACATTTTAGAGAGAACATGAAACTTCTGTTTATGGAAATATGGTGGAGCAACTATCACGGAAAAACCCTCTTGACCTGAGACATTTTAAAAAGTTAGGATATATTTTGTAAATGTTTTAAATGTATGGCTGTGTTAATAAGTAAAAGAAATCCTTGCATGGTGTTGAGGGGTTGGGGTTAGAGAGGGAGGACCCAACAGAGACAGAAAATCATAAAAAGTTAATTAAGAAAGTTCTGAAGTAAGCAGGTGCCCCAAGATCATCTAGCAGTGCTTATTGACCTATAGCTGTGGGAAAACAGAAGACATAGCCTATGGGTTATACAAGGTAAAAAGTCATATTTGAGACCCCCCAAGTAAAGCTGAGATGTTGCCTCACCCCTAAAAAAATATGAGACCTCAGTGAAATGGTAAACTGGAAATAAAATCCACCTTGCATGGCAGAATGGCAAGAAAAATTCTGCCTCACTCTGATTCTGATAAAGATTGACAAAATAATTTCCTTGAGAATGTATAACCACATATATAGTCTTCATACAGATTTGGAGCTTGGATTCACCCCATTTTGAAAATCACAAAAACTATAAGGAGAACTGTACTTGAAAAAGCCATCAGGGTGGAAGTGTCATAGATGTCTACCAGAAACCAACACAAAGGAATATGCTGTCCATCTAGGCGTGAAGATTTCTGACAAAGTTCCAATGAACATAACACACAAAACATAATGCACCTAGCAATAAGTCACCATAAACTAGAGAGAGCAAAACAAAGGAAGAAAGAATCAGATATTCAAATATTTCAGATTATCAGATCCAGCATATTAATAGATTTAAAGAAATCAAAGGAAAGGGTGCCTGGGTGGCTCAGTCATTAAGCGTCTGTTTTCGGCTCAGGTCATGATCCCAGGGTCCTGGGATGGAGCCCTGCATCAGGCTCCCTGATCAGCAGGAAACCTGCTTTCCCTCTCCCACTCCCCCTGCTTGTGTTCCTGCTCTCACTGTCTCTCTCTGACAAATAAATAAATAAAATCTTTAAAAAAAAAGAAATAAAATAAGTAATCAAAGTTGTAAGGAAAAAATAAAAGCCTATTAGGATAATCAGAAATATCTGAAAACATGGCTTCTAGAAGTAAAAAATAAAATCATTAAAATAAAAACTCAATGGAAAGACTAAACATCATCAGACACAGCTGAAGAGGTATTCAGTCAATTGCAAAACAGAACTGAGGATACTACTCAGCATGCAATAAAAGGAACAAAGAGTTGAAAAATGTGAAAGAGAAGTGAAAAGATGTGAAAAAAATCAAGTGGCAAGGTTTAACATACATCCAACTCCAGAAGGAGAAAATAGAGTACTCACATTTGATGAATTTTCTGGGGTCAATGAAAGACATGGCTTCTCAGATTCAGGAAGCCTACCAAATTCCAAGTAAGATAATAAAAATGTTAATAAATCTATAACCAGACACATTTCGGAAATTGGGAAAAAGAGATAAAAGTTCAGGAGAAAATTTTCAACTGAACAACAGAGAGAGAAAGGAAAAATATCTCCCACAAGGAACATAATCAGATATACAGCTGACATCCCAACAGCAAACATGAAGCCAGAGGTGTGGATGTTACCAGTGCTTGCAAATGGCCTCGCTAATATTCTGTAATTATGGGAACAAAGTAAAAGGAACCAGAATCTGACCAATTAAATGAATAGCAAGAAAAAGGTTACCATATGGTAAGGGTAGAGCCATCACTAATCATTCCTGAACTGAAGTCTGCAGGGAAGGGAGCAGGGAGCCATGCTGCCTACCTACCACATCTCAGATGCCACTGCCCTTTCTCTTGTTTGTTGTCTCATGTCCCCTCCCTCCACCTCTCCTACAAATTCAGAAATGTGCACTATGGTTGCTCAACCGAATTCCATCTAGGGCCAAATTTATGAGTAGAGTGCAGGCAAATCTAGCAACTCCCTAAATCTAATTATGGCATTTAAAAAATCAGTTAAAAGAAAGCACATCTGAATGTCGTATGGAAATAGAGTCTAAAGCAGTGGTTCCCAAACATGTCTCTGCATTAGAACCATCTGGGAGTTTCTTAAAATGTGAATAGCTGTACTATATCTGATCCACTGAATCAGCATCTCAAACACAGGAATCTATACTTTAACAAAAAGCTCTCTAGGTGATTTTGATACAGTGACAAGTTTGGGAACTTTTGGTCTAAGAGAATTCCAGCTAGTTCTAGCCTGGTTCTTATCAGTTCTAACCAGAACCTGGTTCTTATCAGTTCTCAGTCCCATGAAAGCTGATCCACTCAAAACTCAAAATCAAACTGCCTTGGAGACTGAAATGGATACCAGAATGCCACTCCTTACCGTATGTAACTGCCATGTGAAGCACAGATATTCATGTTTACATTATTGGCCCATCTCCACCTATAGTCAACTGTATGAAAATATAATTACAAGAAGAGACTTCGACAATCATTATCACATGTACCAGAGAGCTACATTCATCTTAGTATATTCCATCAGCAAATTTTCTTCATGGAAATTAGAAGGTTGCTGATGAATATGGAATCAGAACAAGGGGCACTAGATAAATGAAAATCCCTTGAAATAGCCTTCCCACCAAAGCGATGGTTTTCAACAAGGCTAGAATATGCAAGTGTGTTGACAACAACCAGCCCCATGGGGGAGGTTGTCTGCCTCAGTAGCTGTCCGATGATGGGGCTGATGGGACTTGGATGGGACTGGGATGAACACAGATGACACTTAGCTAACCACCCAAGCCCTGCTTCAGATTAAAACTTTCTTTAATATACACTGTTCCTTTCTATTCTGAGACACGAGCACATGTTCACATTTCTAAAGTCAAGATGTGTCTTAAGACAGATGTATAGATTTAATATGACTTTTTAAAAAATTAATTCAGAGCAGCTCCAGCCGTCGGATACAAACTCTTCCTTCCATTATAATTGCAAAATTTCTGTGGTGATGCCTTGTATTTACCCAGTTTATCCCAGGTCAGCCCTCAAGTAATCAAGTATGGCCAGAGGGGCAGGATCCACATGGTCCTGATCTCCATGTGTGGAGGAGGAGTTTCCCTAGGAGAAAAAGAAAAGAAGAAAGGCAAGGCAAACAAAACAGGGAAAGAAGATAGAACTTTGTGAGGCCAAACAGTTGCCGTATTCATAGTATTCTTGATTAATTTCAAAGGGAGCGTCTGTCAGAAACAAACCAATTCATTAAAACAGCATGTTTATAAGATCAGGGTGGCGGCCCAGGTGAGCTCTCAAATATATTTTTGGATTATTTTAACAGTAAGAATTTGGATGGGAGGTAAGGCAAAATGTAAATCCAGAATAATATTTCCATTTTTTATTCATTCCTGCCTTTATCAAATATTGGCCTTGATTGCAAAAACTTGCCAACCTTTTACAGTTTGTTTACATGGGACCCATGGAAACAGCATTAAGCAATTTATTTCTTCAAACTACCATCTTGCTCTTAAAATTCTAACGTGTAACAACTATGGTCATTCTTTCAAGACTACCAAGTTGACCTCGTTAGCAAGCCTTACAGAATTCTGATCCCTAAAGTAAATCCTGGAAACTCAGTTCCAAACTTAGAAGCCTGGTTAAGCAAAACAGGGAGTTCAAACAGTCTCTGATTTTTAATTATTTTGTTTTCGTCTTCAAGCAAAAGCATTCGTCTGTAACCCATAGACAGTAAAGAGTTACACTGATACAATTTACTGTAAATTGTTATTTGATGAAGACAAACTTATGTTTTGCTCATTTTAATCCAGTGGTCTTACCTTGATCATAACAACTTTTATTTTCTTAATTGAAAAGGGAAAAGATATGGTCTAAGTAAACAACAAATGCATTTTATGTCAAATATAATTAATGTCTGATAAATGAAGTTTATGAATTTGGTAAAAGAAAAGGTCTTTGTTTGGCTTTTGAACAATCTTTAGTAAAATAGCTTTCTCTGCTCTCTTGACATCTGTTAGCTCCTCCGTATCCTGGAAACATTAAGTGTATTATGCTTTCAGCTGGAAGCAAATAAGGACAAATCTCAGCCACCTCATTTTATAAATCCTTTCAATCATTCATAATATTCTTTGACTAGCAAATAAAAGGACTGCATCAATAAAGCAATTTAACTCATTGCTTACAGATGGAAATAATGAACATCGGTCATTGTCTAAGGACAGAGTAAAATCCTATATCTAAAACAGATTGCACTCAAATATTTATTCATCCCTCTATAATTTAAAGGGTATTTCTAAAAAACACACCAGTAATATCTCAAATTTCTATTTTCCCTAGGTAAAGTGATCAGAGTTTCAAGATTATGTGCACGTAAGGAAGCATGTTGGTATTCCTGAGTTATTTCACTATTGCATTGAAATTAATTTTATTTGCCTGTGAATAATTTCAACAGACCAACTTTTTATTTTCTTATCCACTGGAATTGTTCTCTAAATCTGAATAATACCTTCAAAGAAAAAATATTTTGATAAAATTCTCCTCTTTGTATATTGGTGCATTACTAAGTTTCTCATATATAAGCATATATCTAAATGTTGTACCACAGCAGTAACAATCCAGTGATGGAGAAATTAGTATTTTATCACATTTCTTCTGCCTCATATATGTACAGATAAATCTTAATTCAAAGGCAGTCTTTAGGATTAGCCATTTCAGACCTTGACAGTTCACCTCTGGCATTTACTAGTCAAGGGAACTCAGACACTTTTCCTAATTGTCTTTACTCATTTATTAAATGTGGGCATCACACTCTTCACAGTGGGTTTCATGAGAATTAGATGAGTTGATGATTACAAAACCTAGTACAGAGGTTTGAAAACAAAGTAAGTACATAATGAAAATTAGCTTCTTTCTCAGACAATTATCATATGATCTCACTGATATGAGGAATTTGAGAGGCAAGGTGGGAGGTTGTGGGGGAAAGGAGGGAAAAATGAAACAAGATGGGACCGGGGAGGGAAATAAACCATAAGAGACCCTTAATCTCAGGAAACAAACTGAGGGTGCCTGGAGTAGTGGGGGAGGGATGGGGTGGCTGGGTGATGGACACTGGGGAGGGTTTGTGCTATGGTGAGCGCTGTGAAGTGTGTTAAGACTGAAGATTTCACAGACCTGTACCCCTGAAATAAATAATAGATTATATGTTAGTTTAAAAAATTAAAAAATTAGTTCCTTTCTCTACTTTAATCCATAGAATTTTAATATAAAATAGACTTTTTCTCGGGGAGCCTGGGTGGTATAGTCTGTTAAACATCCCCACTCTTGGTTTCAGCTCAGATCACAATCTCAGGGTCCTGAGATCAAACCCCAGGCCCGGCTCTGTGCTTAAAGAGGAGTCTGCTTGAGGATTCTCTCCCTCTGCCCCTCCTCCTACTCATTCTCTCTCTTTAGAAATAAATTAATAAATCTTTAAAACAAAAACAAAAAAACAACCTTTCCTGGTTCTTGGTATGAAAAGTGTTTGTCAGTTATATCCTAGACATCTTGGGTGTATTATGAATCTCTAGATCTTATTTACATCTGTTTTATAGGACTCCTCTGACTCTGTGCTGGCAGAGGGAAGGGGGGCTATTTCATTCCTTCAAGGTGATGGTGGAAACCCAGTGTCTCCATTCCATCCCCACCGACACCCTATGCTGGTGGGGTGTGTGAGGGGGGCTCCTCCTCAATACTCCTGGGCAAGATGGGAGTTTGGGCTCCCCACTAATCCTCTGCTGATCCTAACCTGGCTCATGGGGAGAGGAGTGCCTGGTTATACCTACTCACGTGGCTTCCACTGACCCAGCAGGTGGAGTGGGTGGCTTGCCATCACTGAAAAATGCTGCAAGTCTAGGCTTTCCACTCAGCTGCCCCTGGTACCACCCAGCATGGATGGGGACATGTGCCTTTTTACCCCTGGGTGGGAGGCGGAGCAGAAGTCCATTCTCCCCAGGGTCTCTACTTCCATCATGGCGGTGATTCTCATCCTGCCAGGGGGAAATGAAAGTCCAGGCTACCCACCCAGCTTTCTTTGATGGCACCCAAGTGTGAGTGTGCGTTGAGTGGGGCTCTCATCTCAGTGAAGCAAGGGCAAAAGCCTAGACTCCCTACTTTGTCTTTGCCGACAGAGGCAGAGTGGGGCTGCAGAGTTTGCCTGTGGTGTTTGAGGGAAGTAGGGAGGTTATTGTCTAAGAGATTTCTGTCATTCTAGCCTGCATATCTCCTGGTCCTTTGGCAAGAGAAAATAGGAATTTCTTGGAGCTTCTTTTTGTTTGTTTTTTGGTTTTTGGTCTTGGAATTTTTGGTTAGGCTTCTAGAATCCCCAACTGTGATAATGTGAGGGGAAAAGAAAACAAACCCAAGGAACTCAGAGCCATGTCAGTCCCTGGGTGCCACGATCCCTAGCTGGTTTGATTTATTGTCTCCATCTTTCAGAGTCTCTTTATGCTTATCTTTAATATCTATTTTTTTTTCTCAGATCTTGGCCCATCAAATCCTGGCTGCTTTAGGTATCCCAGAACCCAGCAAAACGGTGCAGGTTCCATGTCACTGTGGATCCTGTGTGTCAAAAAATGGTACTGTCCTCAATGAGGGAAAGCTAAGGAGTGCACTGGTCCCACTCCCTTACTTCTCTTTGGGACTTGGCCTCTGAAGTCCTAGCTCTCTTGGTAGTTCTTCAGCGCTTTCAAACAGATCTTTAAAAATTATCCTGTTTTTCTTATTGTTCTTGCTGGGAGGGTTGGTGGGCTAAATGCTAGTCTCCACATTACCAACAACAGAACTCTCAGATCTCTCCTACTGGTGTTAGCCAGAATGTCCCTGGCATTCTCATTTTTTGTACACACCCCAGGCTTACAAATTAATTCCGACAATGGAGGCCATACAGTCAGGACAGATTCCACTTGTAAAGTTTAATGGTAAATGAATCAAAAGTTTACCAGTGGATGATTAAATATTTCCATTGCTGATATTCAGGTTGTGTTCACTGGTATATCCATATTGGCTACTAAAATATTGATTTATTAATTACTAAATAATTATTGTCCTCCTTTCCCTATACCCCACCCTGGGATCCCACTGAAATTTCTAATGATCCAAAATATAAAGGGCTGGGGCACCTGGGGGGCTCATTCAGTTAGGCCTTTGGCTAAGGTCATGATCGCAGGGTCTTGGGATCAAGCCCCTTGGGATCAGGCTCTCTCCTCAGTTGGGAGGCCGCTTCTCCCTCTGCTCCTGCTCATGCTGTCTCTCTCTCAAATAAATAAATAAAGTGCTTAAAAATATGTATATAAAGGGCTAACAACTGGTCAGGATGACGCCCATGGCTAGCATCCTATCATTTTTGGTAAGGACCTGACCTTAGCCATCGTTAAATATTTTGAACACCACTCCTGTGTACACCTGAGCTATGTATATCTAAGTTTGTTTTTTCTTTTATTATAGGAATTAATCATAGTTTCCTCTTGCTTATTTCCACAGAGAATTGTTTGGCATGGTTCTTTGATTTATTTGGGTGATAGGCAACAATATAATAAGCAAAAATATTCAAAATTGTTTCTGCTAATGAGCCCTATTTTGATTTCTAGTCTATGAATATCTTTATCTTTTATTAACATAATTAAAATCAGACATAATTATCAGGTTAAGTCAAATAACTTCTGATAAGGCTAACCTCACTGCTGGGATAATTTTCTCTTACTAATCAAAAATGTTATGCTGAATAGATGAAACTAAGAACCCTCTCCAACGCATCTTACAGAAAATAATCATTGCAGAGTCGTTAATAGTGGCCGTCTTTATTTTTCTATTATTCACGTAATCATTTACTCTTGAACTGTGGTCTCAGTATATTATTGCCATTATGCTTGTCTGAGGTAATGTGTTCAATTTTCACAAGAACACATGAGAATATTATGTTTTAAGTTTACCACCAGCCTTAATCACTTATTCACTTATAATTCACTTATTTACTTCTACAGGGAGATTCAGGGCATTAATTAAGCTAGCTTATTTTTCTTTGAACTAAATTGCAAACTGAAGCCTAATTAATGATTTTGCTAAATTGCCACACAGTGGCAAAATATCCACTTCCTCATATTTTTTTCACTCAGAAACCGACCAATTGAGAGTATACTGCATGCAATTTTTTTAATGCCTTAACTCTTTTTTTCCCTCATATGTCACTTTGGAAATGGTGCTGCATGCCACAAGGGGAAGGAAAAGCATTATACGTACATTACTGTATCCAGCCATTGTGACCAAGGCTTCGGAGGCTGGGATCTACCTCAAGGGCTTGGTAAACGACTGAGTCCCAAGAAATCTCAATATATAACTTACGCTGGTTAACTAGGACTAAGCTCCTTTTAAAGGGATAGGCAAGGCTCGCATATCTGTAGCTACTGTGAATAGTTGGGTTACTAGACACGGGAAGCCTGCCAGATGGTCAGAATTTATTTCATATTGAGCTAATGTAACCATGGTTCCTACCCATAAAGAATTGGTGAAAAACAGGTAGTCAGACCAGCTCAGTCTGAGAATAGCTTTCTTCAAGGACAGACAATCCAGCAGTTTATGTTTCCTTATATAAAAACAATTTTATATACATTTTGTATACATTCTGGTTCACTTTATGTATGTGTGTGTATTATTAACTTTTTTTTTTTTTTACGTAGGCTCCATGCCCAACATGGGGCTTGAACTCACAACCCTGAGATTGAGAAACACCTGTTCTACTGACTAAGCCAGCCAGGCACCCCTGGTTCAGTTTACAAGGCAATTTTCATGTTAAAATTTATGGAAAAAATGCAGAAATTTTAAGTGTTAGGGTGTCCAAGGGAGAATAGTGGTAGCAGGGATTAAGAGACTACAACCATCTATGGTTGTACAACCAGCTATGGGTCGTGATCAGAAATGTGAATGTCCCCTTATAAGTGGTCTCTCCAAGGATATTCGTTATCAAGATGTTATGTGCGATAGTACCTTGCATTTGTGGATCCTATAGATAGATATATCTAAGGATAGGTGTAGATGTGGCAATAAGAAAAGTTTTATTTACTTTGAAGGGAGGAAGTATGATTCAGTGACTTGCTCAAGGTAACAAAACATGGAAGTAGAAAAGTTGGATTCTAACTCTTAGCTCAATGTCCTTCACATCTGGGCACCATCTAAGTCGCAGCTGCGTATACTCTGTGTCTAATACAGACATATCCTAAAGATATTGTGGGTTCAGCTTCAGACCATCACAATAAAGAGAGTCAGATGAATTTTCTGGTTCTCCAGTGCACGTAAAAGTTATGTTTTTGCTACACTGTAGTCTATTAAGCATATTAAGCACAGAAGCATTATGTCTAAAAAGAAGTACACACATTCATTAAAAATACCTAATTGCTGGGCGCCTGGGTGGCTCAGTCGGTTAAGCATCTGCCTTCAGCTCAGGTCATGATCCCAGGGTCCTGGAATCAAGCCCCGCATTGGGCTCCCTGATCAGCAGGAAGCCTGCCCCCCCACCTGCCTCTTTGCCTACTTGTGATCTCTCTGTCAAATAAATAAACAAAATCTTTTAAAAAATACTTTATTGCTAACAAATGCTAACCAACATCTGAACTTTCAGTAATCATGGGTCACAGTCACCATAACAAATGTATTAATAATTGTGAAAAACTTCAAAATATTGAAAGAATCATCCAAATGTGACAGAGACACAAAGTGAGAAATGCTGTTAGAAAAGTGGTGCTGACCCACTTGCTTGAAGCAGTGTTGCTACAAACCTTTCATTTATAAGAAACACAGAAGCAGAGTAATGCACAGCCCAGTAAAAGGAGGTATGCCTGTAATGTTGCATAAAACAATTATCAAGGTATTCTGAAGTCATTTTAGCATTGGGCTTATAATTGCTTTAAATTTACTTGCTTCCTCAGTCCCTACAGAAAAGACAGAGGTCAAAGAAGGGGCATTCTCTGGCCCAAGAGACCCAGGAATTAACAGGGTATTAATAAGGGATTAGTCTATGAGAGTTCCTCCCAGAAGCAAGGGAATCTGGTCTTCTGCATGTAATCCTGGTAATGTGGGATTTTCATGCTATAAAAGTGTTAGAAATTGTTATGAGAAGACAATGGTCAGAGCAGTTCTGAATGGCTCACTTGAAACATTGAAAATGAGAATGAAAAGAATGCTGTCCGCCCTGCCCAAGGGAGACGCCATCAGAGGAGCTCAGGCTCCGATGACAGCAAAGATTTGCTGCTGAGTGGAACAGAAATAATCTTTCACAGAATTTGAGATCACCCTTCTCCTATGACTGTTCTAACCCACAGCTTCTACTTGCTCTCAAACCAGGCTGAAGCCATCTTGCAAAATCCAACTTGCCATCCAATGCTTTTAAACGCAACCAATAGTACCTTATTGGCAAAGACAGAAATATTGAGACATGGTGAAAGGCTTTTCCCACACACTGACTTAGTACAAATTCATTCAACAAGCATTGGTTGAGTCACACATCCATGCTCAGTACTTAGGAATCAGAAATGATAAAGACAACCACTGTCTTTTACAAGCTCAGAATCTAACTGGCTTTCTGGTACAAATTAGTTTTACATGAATTTAAATGAATCAATTATTTGAAGTAGCAATAATAATTTTAATAAATTTATTAAATAAATATCTATTTATTAAATAAATTTATTAAATAAAATAATTTTATTATATTTTAATTTTATTTTAAATTAAATTATAATAAATTTTATTATATATTAAATATAATAAATTATAAAGTTATTAAATAAAATAAAAAATAATTTTAATAAAAATCAAAAAATCTCCTGGGTGAGTGAATCATAGGGATCTAGTTGGAGTAATGGTAAAATCTCTGATAAGTTCCAAGGTGAAAGCAAATCTAGCATCCCAGCCTAAAGATATCAGCAAACCCACCTCAACACCAGTATGTTCTCTCAGTATTTCACCATTAGTTTCCTTTCATAAGACATAGTTAGGGACTTTCAGAATTGAGCACCAGACCCAGAATCTACTGGGAAGAGACATCTGGAAAAACATCCCTTGGTCTTTCCTCTTGAATTTAGCTCCCTTTTCAAGTTTCTGCCCCTGATTCTTATTCCCCTCCAGGTGACCCCAACTGCCTCTCCTGTTAGCATCTTGAAACAGACACAAACAAATTGGTTATGTTCATTAGTTTCAGCTGACCTTCAGAAGTTTCCTCTACTAAATATTCACTTAACCAAGAGCCACCCAGACTCCCCTACTAAATATTCAAGAACAAAAGGGAATTAAGGAGAATATTACATCTAAAGACAAGCTAATTAGGAAAAGTTTTCTGACCTGTCATAGCTAGTTGGCTTAAGGGGCTATCTCATTCTATATGGATTCCCTGAAAAAGAGGTGGCTACCCTCTAGATCTACCTGGTAACTCTTACGAGCATGGCAGGCTGATGCCCCCTTCCCAGCACCAGCTGGACCCCACATGGCAAGCTTCAGAATGTTGTCCCCACCCAGCATTTTTAGCAAAAGACCACAAATCCCATTTCAATTTCTGGCTGGAAGGGAGAAAGCCATGCTCAGGATGAATCTTCCTCAGCACAGGGTCAGCTGAAGCCCAGTATCTTACACAACATTATATCCATACAACACCCATCTAGGGGGAGTTAGCCCCTCATTCATTCCTGTTGACTCTGATCTCTGCAAATGCATAGCAGGGAAGGCAAAGGCAACCGGAAGCCAGAAAAGTTACCACAGGAGCAGAGAAATCTCCTGAGTTTGTTGGGAATCCTTGTGATAAAGCAAATCTTCCTGATATCTTCCTGATCAGTAACTGTGCTCATCCACTCTCCAGTTACTTTTGCTAAACAAAAACAGGGACAACTTCATCAATTGGATTTAATTCGGAAAGGGGCAAGGAATGAGGCCCATGACATTACTTTCAACCTTGACAGCAATGACCTTTTTTCTGGATTCCCTTGTTATTTCTAGAGTCAGTGAATCTGTGTGCCAATCCAAATACAGGCTGCCCTCAAACTTTTCTAGACCATCCTTCATCTTGGAATCGAAGGCAATGATCTAAATTTGGTAACTGCAGGAGTAATTCTGCAGGAAGTTTTGTTTGAAATCTTTGGTTAGGAAGAAAAGGACACTGAGAAAGCCCATGTATTTACAACCTAACTTCTGGATATGATAGGCCACTGGTGCCCATATCTGAAACGTTTGCACAAACTTGTCTTACTAGACACTCTAAAAGTAATAGTAAAGGAAACATGGGCGGTGCAAGGATGAGAAAACTAGAGAATCAGAAGCTACCCATGCGTTGTCAGGCTCATTTAAAACATGTGGATATTAAAAAAAAAATAAGTAAGGACATATAGAACACAATGTGACTTGCATAATGGGAAAAAAATAACAAAGATACTTAAAACTTTCTAGGAAAACCAATATTCTATTTATTTATATACTATACTAAAAAATAAGGTACCTTCCTTTTCTCCTTGTTTTTCTGGAAATATTTTTTTTCTAAATATTAAAGTCACACAGTAAAAAATTTAGAAAAATACTAAATAAGATAAAGAAGATAAAAATCACCCATAATTGGGGCACCTGGGTAGCTCAGTGGGTTAAAGCCTCTGCCTTAAGCTCAGGTCATGATCCCAGGGTCCTGGGATCAAGCCTGCCTCCCCCTTCTCTCTGCCTGCCTCTATGCCTACTTGTGATCTCTGTCTATCAAATAAATAAATAAAATCTTTTTTAAAAATCACCCATAATCTTACCACCCAGAAATATATTCTTAATGTCATAAAACCATCATTAACATTTTGATGGAATTCCTTCTAGACATTTTTTTAGGAGGCACAAACTTCATTATATCAATTATGCTAAAGCTTGAATATTACAAAACAATGTAAAAGTTGGGTTTTAAACAAACAGCCAGTTCTAACATCTTGATAGGAGAGAGGATGGAAACAAAGAGCTAACTACCATTTGGCGTTAAAAAGTCAGCCAAGGATGTCCTCTTGCCCAAGAGGCTAGTAGCATTGCTAATTCAGTGGTAGATAAACCATTGCTAACCCTTTCCTGTAAGTCCCATTCAGCCCAAGTTACCCTTTTCAGTTTGATACAATCAGCAAAGACCCCTGAACTTTCGAAGAACTCTGCTTTTTCTCAAAAACAACAAATTTTTCTTTCTGTTTTGCTCTGGCATGTAACATAACTTACTGGCATGCCTCTCAAAACATGCTGTAACTTCCACACACCATTATTTAAAAATACACATACACATATGTGTGTATATACATATGTGTGTATATGTCCAAGTATATTATATGTCTGTGTATGTGAATTTCTGTGTAACGCATATGTGTATGTGCATACGTGTATGGAAGGAGACAGGTATATAACTCCTATAGTGGGGCATTTTTTCAGAATTTGGGTCTCAGCCCTTGCTCATCCCCAGGGCTGGTAGGGAAGCTGAAGCATTGTTATTGGGTTTGTTGTTGTGGTTTTTTTTCCTGAGCCTAAAGATTCAATCGTTACTTATGTTTTATTATGATTTGCATGGTTATCCTTTTATTTAGGAGAAAAGGTTACTATCCCTGCTGATGTCCTTTTCAATTCCAAGGGAATGCAAGATGGAAAGTACTGTCAGAGGCCCAAGGCTAAGAACATGCAGATAATCAGAAAGCCCCAGGCTAACTATCTTGGGTATATATAAACAACACTGCTACATCACGGGCATAACTGAAGAGAAACAGCCTGCTGCTGCGGGCTTCAAGGAGAAGGAGCCTCTAACTGTACACAGAGGAGAAAAAGCGAAATGAGCTCTCTTCAAAAGCCCGTGTGATACCAAAAACAAGGAACAAAGTCATCGACAGGAGGAGCCCAATGCTTGAAGAGTGCAGAAAGATAAAATCAGTGACATCGTCCTTATTCTTTCCTCTGCTGCACTCCGTCATTGGAAACATTTCCTTTCTTCCATTTTGAAGATTTATGATGCAATTCCTTATGATTTCAAGCTGGCCCCTAAAAACTGCATCCTCGAAATGTTTAGAACTTTTCAATGTTGGTGTTTTAAATTTTTTTAAAGACAAGAAAATTAAAAAAAAAAAAAAAAAGAAAGAAAGAAAGAAAGAAAAGAAAAAAAGAAAAAGAAAAAACCCACACTAGGAACTCCAAGTCCTGCCAACTTTTCCTTCCTGCCAAGTCCTATTAGTATAAATGAACGGTTTATTTTAAGAAATGCCTGATAAATTACTCTACACAATCAGTAATGAGGGTACTGTCAGCAAAGGAGAATCATTTCCAAAATTTACTTGGCATTAAGGAACTAACGCCTTCTAAGCTCAAACTGGGTTATGTGGCCTTCGTCTCTGTGGATTCCATAAATCTCTCCCTTCTCAGAGGACACAGTGATCGGCCGGTATGTGTAGCTGCTGAGGTTTCTCTGTGTCGGCTTACCGTTTTCGAAAACAGCAACAGAACATGGTCATTTGCAAACTTCCCCGGTCAACAGTTTGTACCACTCTGCCCAGAGTTCCTTTGCTTCTTGGGCTCTGCCCCAGACAAAAATATTAAAAGACTATAAAGACCTCAGGTTGTTATAGGGCAATCGAAAAACCAGGGCCAGGACAAAACAGCGGGATATAAAAAACAAAAAGGTCAAGGAGTTTCCCATTTGTCTTGTCTCGTAAACATTCACTCAGAACCCGATCCATATCCAATGTGACTTTGGAGAAACACAACCGTAGTGACATGGAGGCCTGCGAGTCACTCCCCAAACGTAAAAGCAAAGGAGGACAACACATTACCACTTCTTCCGGAAAAAAAGGAAGAAGGGGAAAAAATGCATAATTTAAAGGATCTGTGGATTACAAAAACCATGACAGCTGCAATCCAGCAACAGAAGACGGGACTTCTCCCTAGTGGCTTCTGCACGGTGACCCCAGGGCTGCGTCTGCCCACGGACATACCCAGCGTGTCAAATCCCTTGTATTTTTATTAATGAAAATCTGGAGCCAGGATCCTACATGAGGTGGTATCGGCTCTCCTGAAATGCTAATGGCAAATGCCCTTGTCTTCGAGTTTTATTTTCCTAAAGGGAGAAATGGGTGGATGTTCTGTTTGATTAATTGTGGTAGCAAACCCCTGCAAAGCTGTGGGGAGGTGAGGAGGAAGAGTTTAAAACTTGGGAGTCTGTTATTTGTAAAGCTTTTCTTTGCTCTTCAGAGCAATAGCATTATAAAAGTTAATGTGCAAATAAAATAAACAAATACCTCTCGTCCTTGCCCACCCATGCACCGTGGAGACTGGCTCCCCTCAATTTTCCTGCGCCCACTTATAAATCCCCAGTGATGGGCTTCTCCGACTTGGGGGGTTAAGACTATTATCGAGCCACCTGGTCTAAAAGACTACCACTTACCCTTGTTAGCAGTGTCTGTATAATGTTTGTGGTGACCCTGCACTGAAATCTTGTTAGGCCTCCAAGTGGGAGACCAAAGTGTTTCACACAATTTATACTACTCATATTTTGTATTTAATATGTTTAAACATGAGGATCGGAGTTCAGTGTTTAATGCAATGTGGTCTGTACACAAGCTGACTAAGTTACAGATGAGCAGAAGAGATGTTGCATACTTCCTCCAATCTTATAGCAAGGGGACAGATACCAGCTCTTCTTAGGAAATATTTATAAGTTCCAAGCATTCTTAGCATCATTCACAAGCAAACTTCATAATGGTCATCAGCGGTCCTCAAGGGCAACGGATTCCCATTTTGCAGATGAGAAAAAAAGACCTGGAAAGGGATGGGGTGAATTTTTCCAGGTTGAGGACAAAGAGAGAGAGAGAGCAGGGAAAGACCCCACAGGATCTCATACCACTGAGCAATCCTGCCTGATCTTTTTCTCCAAGGCCACTGCTCAGAATGCACCCGGCCTCCTCTGCAAGGCTGGGAGAGGGAGTGTCAGTCAAGGTCCATGCTAACATTTCTTGAGTGGCTGGAAGCAAAGGGCCCGATACACGGCCTCTAATCATGGCTGGATTTGTACTTGGTAAAAGCTATCCACAAAGTGAGAGTAAAGTGGAGAATCTCCTTATCCAAAAGATCTTAGCCTCATCACACCTACCAAGAGAAAGTACGGTTCTAGAGAATGTTTTATTTCAAGGTTCTCAGGTCTGATCCCAAGTTGGTGCTAACATCATATTTCATTAATTGGAAATGTCAGGGCAAGAACAGTATAAGCTTCATATTAAGTGAGTTCGTATTAGTAGCCCAGCTTCCTTGACCTCCCAGCCTGTGATGCACTATGATTAATTTCTGATCGCTTGCAGAGTGCAGAACACAAAAATAAGAACACTTTCTTTGCAGCCTCACCTCACCTCTGGGAGACAGAACATTCCTGGGCCATGAAATTATGAAGTAACCCAATGACAATAATTACAGGGAAAAGGAGTGCTTCTGGAATGAACCTATCTCGGCCAGAAAAGGATGTAAAGATGGATATAAATTTCACAGGCAGCAAATGTCATAGTTAAATTTCTAAATGTAATGCTAAACCTATTGTCAGCTTTGGAAGGAGCTCCTGCCTTGTTCTACTAATCCCCGAGTACGTCCCGCTGGTTCCTGTGATTCTAATGCCAGGCTTAGTCATTAACTTCTCAGACCTCCAACAGGGCTGGAAGCACATATATACCGAAGGAGAGAAGGGCAGCTGTGATGCCTACAATCTCACTCTGCAACCTCTGGCCATAGCTGAGTAAGCTCAAGGACAGCTAACCCTGAGGTGGCTTGGAAAGAGAAGCTGTGCCCAGAACCAGGACGTGAAGTCACGGAGCTAGTTCGCTGGAACCCCGAGGGCTAACAGAGAAGTAGGCACAGCTGGAATTGCCACTGCAGGTCAGCCGGGTGTTGAATTCATGAGACCGGAGAGACTCCAAGTGCTCAGAGGAAGCCGGGAGGAAAATCAGGAGAGGGAGATAGGAGCATGACGACTCGGAGAGACGGAGCTAGAAAGGCTATGTGGTTTAGTGTCTAGAAGCCCTTCTGAAGCTGGTCATTCAGTTTCCCCATGCACAACCTTGCAATAAATCCTCTTTCACGTGAGGCAACTTAAGTGCGTGTCTGTTTCTTATAACCAAAAGAGCCTTGAGAAGAACAAAGACCCCCGAGGAAATGATTAAAGACCTTGTGGGGTAGTCCAACCATCGCAATGTGCTGCCCCAGGGACACGCAGCTCTCCCCAAACCCACAGCAATGTCAGGGCTCCTGGAAGAAAGCACCCCTAGGGCAGCTCTTGGCAGATTAGAGCACTGGGGAGTAATGTGGTCATTCTTCCTCCAAAATTAAAATGAAGTATCACTGGAATTATCTATTACTTGCATTTAGATTAAAAAGTGACCCAAAAAAGGGAGCTGATTAAAAAAGAAAGAAATCCCACCAAGGAAATATAGAAATATGGCCATTCAGTTTAGCTGTGATGTCTTTTTGCTCTAACATTCAATGTTAAAGGAATGTGTTACCTTACTACTCATTGCAAGGAGTTCATCCTAGTGTTCATAGAGAAGATGTGTGCCCATCTGATGTATGCCTCCAGATCATATCTTGGTGTTCAAGCTAGGGAGAAAAAAGTAAATGGGAACCATCCCTAGAGACTCAGATCTGGGTCAAGTCACAAGAAATTTCATCAGTGTTTGGTGATCGTGAATCCGAACAATCTCTCCAGGTTAAGTATAGTATTTTTACTATCTATGGAAGGGGAGCAAATTCTCTCTCCCCCGCTGCCTCTGGTTGTGGGATTTTTAATTCAGAACTTCACTTCTTCACAAAGTATTTTTCATAGAGGGGTCCATCACACTGTCATAGAGCATGTCAGAATTTCAGGGCTTTCTCTGTGGTTCGGTATTTCACTGCAAAATATCTTTTCAGGGGTGCCTGGGTAGCTCAGTCCTTAAGCATCTGCCTTCGGCTCAGGTCATGATCCCGAGGTCCTGGGATCAAGCCCCGCATTGGGCTCTTTCCTCGGCAGGAAGCCTGCTTCCCTCTCTGTCTCTGCTTCTGTTCCCTCTCTTGCTGTGTCTCTCTCTGTCAAATAAAAAAATAAAATCTTTTAAAAAGTATATCTTTTTATTAAGTTTTCAAAGTTCTCCCTGAGGAAAAAAGTCTTTGTTTGCCTTAGTGTTTATTACATGGGGCACTGTTCCATAGATGGCAAATTTATTTTATCCTGCAGGCCAGTTCCAAATGATTGTTGGAGCCCTGTGCCAAGAAGAGTTCTTGAAAGCCAAGTGGCCCCTATGCTTGGTGGTAAAGGTCCCAGAATTGATTAGCAATGTCTGCCACAGGCATGGGAGGGGAGAGAACCAGGACACTAAGCACTGGCCAGCTTCGCTTTATAGCTGTAATGTATAAGCAAGGGTTTGATTTAGCACACTGCTGTTTTGAGCCTAGCACAAAACTATTCAGCTTCAAATATCCCTTTTAGATAGATATGTTGACACTGAAAATGAAAATAATATATAGAAAATAACACTGATACAAAATTTGTGGCCTCCAGGTTTTGAGAGAATAACGGTAACTAATTAATAACTGAAACTTCCCGAAGAATATGAAAACTCAAATCTGGGAAGTAAAAGCTTTCTCAGGATGGGAAAGAACCATATGCCAGTCAAAAAGAAAACTATAAAGGGGTGCCTGGGTGGCTCACTGGGTTGAGCCTCTGCCTTCGGCTCAGGTCATGATCCCGGGGTCCTGGGATCGAGCCCCGCATTGGGCTCTCTGCTCATCGGGGAGTCTGCTTCCCCCTCTCTCTCTGCTACCTCTCTGCCTACTTGTGATCTCTCTCTCTCTGTGAAACGAATAAATAAAATCTTAAAAAGAAAAAAAAACTAAAAATAATTTTTAAAAACCAGTGATGATATAATAAACTGGGGGTCTGATTCTTCAAAAAAAAAAAAAAAAACTCAAAAATCCTTTTGAGGATTTAATCTAGTTAAGGCTGGATTCTCCATTCAGAACATGGCTTCTTTGTGTTTCTTTAGATTGATAGTTGGGAAATTGAGTCAGAGTGAAAAAGAAAACTGGTTCAAAGGCCCCGAAGTGAATCAATAGCCAACTCTGGGCAAAGAGAATAAAGGAGCTACTTCAGAGCTCACTCTCTGGCCATCAGACACCAGGATTCCCCAGCTTAGCTCTTCCAATGACAAGAGGGAGGCCACCTCTGGGCACCTTCCTGCAGAGGGCAATATGGCCCAGCAGGAGATTGGTCAAGGCTCCTCCTAGTCAGGGCTCAGGGGAGTGGTCACATTAGCTGACACAGAAGGACAATACATCTCAACTGGACAGACTCTAGAAACTTTGGACACAGGAAAGGCAAGGCTCTAATTGAAGAAACCGAACCACTTCTGAAAGCCTCATCTGTGTTCCAAACATGTATGGAGTGCCTCCCTCGGATCCCACAAGTAAACAGGATTTTACGTCTTTAAAGGAATTTGGAGGACTGCATCTATATTATTTATACTTCCACAAGTGAGATAAAATACGAGTGGAAATAATCCACTCACCTTACGCTTAAGCTGGAGACGGTTTAACATCTTAAGTTTGCACTTAAAAGGCATGAAGTGGGGCACTTGGGTGGCTCAGTCGGTTAAGCGTTTGTCTTCAGCTCAGGTCATGATCCCAGGGTCCCAGGATCAAGTCCCACATCAGGCTCCCTGCTCAGCAGATAGTCTGCTTTTCCCTCTCCCTCTGTCTCTCCCCCACCACTCGTGCCTGCCCACTCAAATAAATATTTGTTTTAAAAAATTAAAAATAAAAAAACAAAAGGCATAAAGTACGTCCATCTAAAATCAGATGATATTCTCTTCTCTGGTGAAGTAAAGGAAAAGAAAGTGCATGATTTTAGAATCCAACTCACATCAGTTGGAACGTGGGTTCTGTCTCTTACCAGCTGTGTGACCTTACATCAATCCAAACTCTGGTTTTCCAAAGCAGGCAAAACAGTATCTACCTTGCAAGATGGCCCTGAATCCAGTGTCTGACAGAGCCCTCAATGCATAGTAACTACTAGTTTACAGATACACCTCCTAGCTTTGTTTACTGTCGATGCCTGTGGAAGCTTACTTTTCCAAAAGAGAGAAGTTGGACTCCACGCCATGCCAGGGACCTCAGGTATAAGTTGGTGGCTGAGTCCAGAAATAAAATACATCTACTTGTAAGACAGGGTGTGTCAGGGCACCAAACACACCCCACTCATTAGGAGCAGAGCTTGCTGAGATGTGCTGGTCCTTAAGACCACCTCCTTTGAGTACAAGCTACATTGATGGCTGCAGATGGGAAAGTAGGTTTATCTTTTAAAACTTCCAGAAATATTCAGGTAACTCTTCTAGAAATTTGTTTTTGTTATTTGGCTTGTTTCTTTGCTTTTTTGTTTTTGTTTTGTTATCCCTTCTGTGCAGAAAAAAACCCCAGTGATACAATGCAATCACATTGTATAGCAATAGGCAGTTACCAAAAAATAAGTACTAGATACTACTGCAAAATATACATTTTCCAGTAATAAGCATTTGGCCCTCTTCAAGGTTTTTATGTTGTTTTAATTTATTTAAATGTGAATCATTTTAATAAATCTTCCCTCTTTTTCCCTAAATGTTCCTAATAGAAGAGCATTAATGGCCACAACAACTCATTATATCTTGACATTCAGAATAAATTTGTGAGATTTGCCAAAATGCCTTAGATTTATACTTCACAATTGCAGTATTTGAGGGGTAGATTGAAAATATGTAACTTGTGGAGAAAGCCAACCTAAAATCAAAACCCAGAAGTCTTTCCAAGTCTTTATAATAATCTGTATACAAATATCATCAGCACCAGAAATAACTCTGTTGGGAAATATAATTGCATGCAGGCAAGATACAGTGTCTTTGGCCTCCAGGTTCTATTGGTTCTAAAAACCAGAATGTAGCAAAGAATCCACAGGATCAACTCTCTTCCCATGTCCACAATGGATAACGAGAAAATGACAGATTAATTTCTTGGGACACTGGTGTCTGAGAATTTTTCAGGTCAATTTTTAGCATCGATTCCTAACAGGAGAGTAACAGACACATAAATATTATTGTACTCATTGAGCTCCCTTCACGTAAATTAGAGCAAATCTTGATTTTAGTTTCTGAAGGAGCTCTTTTGGCAATAATAACCTTGGCCTTCCACTAGTTAAATTAAATCTACTTCATAGAATTGTTTTCTAACCTTTGATAAAAGAGAAGGAGGACTGACTTCTAAAACTCTGAAATAATCACCAGCTTTCCACAATTTTGGTGAGTCTCAAATTAGGGGGGAAAAGGCAGAACAAAAGAAAGATTTAGTTTCCCAGATGAATTAAACAGCATTGTGGAATCCTAAAATCTGATGTAGTACATTTGCCCTCCCTAAAAGTTGTTCAACACATTTCTGTACAAAACAGATTTATAGCATCCATTTTCACTCTGATTTCCTGTTTCTCTGTCCATTCACCAAGCGAGTATTTGGAAGCCTAAAATGGCTATGTGGACTGTTTTAAGGGTTGACCTAGGAAGTGAGCACCCCTCTGGGAGCAATTTGATTGGTTAATACTAGTTCTGAGCCCAGTATGTGAATCTTTATGACTGCACAGCTTCAGGAATGAATTACTTGACCTCAACTTTCTCCATAGGGGTGCACACCTTAATTTTCCACACTAATTTTCAAATAGAATTACAAAAACACTTTCCTTATCTAGAGGTCAACTATTCGACAAACCCCACTACTTGGAACACAGACAAAAAGCAAGCAAGAAAGTATCTGTGCAGCCAAAAGTGATGTCACAAAAACCCATACATTTTCCCCATTGGAAAGTGGCTGATCATTGAGAGCAAAGTTACCTTGATTTCATTAACAATTCTGATCACTACACTGATGTTGGTTTTTTTGAGCCTACATAGCAGATGAGATAGAAGCAGATGACACAGAAGAAGATACTTATTCAAAAATTATAGGAAAAGCACAAACAATCCCATATGCCTCCACAGTCCATGAGGACATCACTTATTATATAAAAGAAAGAATAATGAACATTTCTAATGATTATGAAAACAGACAATGTTTCATTTTCTCCCATCCACATAAATTAAGATAGCCAGATAGGTATTTAAGTCATTTTATAAGGTTCTATCAAATAAGGAAAACATTTCTAAAGGATGAGCACTTAAAGGGTAAGCTCTGTGACCCACCTACCACCGATCCACTGACCAACTGATCAATCCATAGACCACAGTCACCTTTACAGAACAGCTCATTCCCTCAGAAGAAAACATCTGTAAATACCAAACACCAAATCATCAGCAGCAGATGCAATTATTCAATTTGAGAAAGAGTATATACTCAGCACTGGATGATCTCACTAACCCTAAAGAAATGCTTTGGACCTCAAACATGGAAATGTCCTTTTTTTCTTCTTCTTCTTTAAACCAGAAGTACATTCTCCTCCAAAGAAAGGCTTTAGTCCATAACCCACAGGAACTTGACACTAGCTGCAAAGGTTGAAGAAAGGCTAATATTCAGCAGGTGGTAACAGGAATATGTGAGCCAGAGCAAGGGAAACTGAGCTTTCCAGGAGGATGAGTTGCTCTCCTTTCCTGCTCTTCCCTGCTTAGGTGTGGAAAACAAAAAAGAACAAAGAAGTGTGGGAGAGCACATGCTGCTGGGGTTGGAGGAGCAGGCTCTAAGTTGGCTGACCCGGGATGTGAGAGAGGAAGGCTGAATAACCACGCAGGCAACATGCACAGAAGGAGACAGTCCCAAGCACACTGGAAGCTATGGTCACCCTCATCTTAAGGAGCAGGGTGAAAAACAGCACATTCATTAACTGTCCTCTAAACCACTTTTGAGGTAGAGGGTAGTGGGAAAATCTGAGCAGGTATCCCTTAGAATACTCTGAAGAAATGTTCTTCCCAGTCCCTAGGGTCACTCCTTCATGCTCTCTGTTCCCCTCAGTTGTAGCTATGGCAACACATTACTACTTTTGGTATCGTCTCTCTTCCTTATTGGATTACCTACTTCTAAGAGCAGGAGCATCTCCCTAACTTGAGACCTTGAACTAAATCACATATGCTGAGTCCCTCTTGCCATAGAAGGTAACATTCCTGTGTTTCAGGGACTACTTTTGGCCTATCACAGCAAGGAATCAGGGAAGAATCCCAGATTACAAAATGGGAAATTAGAATTTTGATTCTCACTCAGTCACTCACCTTAAAACCGCATCAGCCAATTCCCTACTCTACACGTAAACAAAACATTCCTGCAAAGAGCCCACCCACTGTCCACTTCCACAGATTTCTTGTAAGGCTCGCCATCTTGCCAGGGAGATCAACTCTCCCCACTCCTTTCATTTTCTTTACCACTCCACGTGGAAGAAAATCTGTCCTTATTTTGAGCCCAGTAGCCTTCCCTATAACATCTACTGTTCTTAGCTTGTCCTATGAAGTCATATGCCTCTGTAAGTAACCACGGGATCTGAGACTTCTCATGCACATGTCCCATGCAGGACATGATTTCAAGATCCCCATCCTGATGATTGCTCTCTCCTCAAAGGACAATTCGTCACACCCACCTTCACCATCAAGATACACTGCACAGCGGTCTGACAGTGCAGGGTGCTGATGTTTGTTGGGATGCCTGATTAGGTGTTTACATTTAAAAAGGCACACCCATATGAGATGTATCATGAAAGTGTCACCAGCAGCATCGACCACAACATGAAGGCATCTGGATTGCAATATAGTAAATACATAATTTTGAAAGTAAATCCAGCATGGGCTTCACAGCTAATATTCTTTTGAAGAGCACCGTTGATCATAATTGTGTGGTGTTGATCATGTTGAACATACCTGCTTCCTAGAAATGGTGATAGAAAGACAGGTGGGTGGCTCTGTGAGGTCTTTAAAACATGTCAGTTGTTGTCATCTAGCTGTCCCAATAAATGGAACAGATTCCTGCTGCCCCAAAGGTAACTCCCACAAAGTGGCCTAGAGAAGGTAAAAAATCCTGATGGTGTTCACAGAGATCGAGAGCCTGTGGGGCCAACAGGGACCCTAGGAAATTCCTAAAGGGTTGTCTGGGCAGGGGAGCAGCCTAGATTCCTACAGACCGACTGCCATAATCCTTCCAGGAGCAGCTGTACAGAATTCTGAGAAACAGGTTGTAAAGCAGCTTGAAGCCATTGCCTCTGGACTCTCATCTGCTGAACAGAGAGGAAAAAGCCCAAACTTGAGTTGGAAAACACTCCCTGGGCAATATTCATCTTGGCTCTCCATCCCCTTGATATTCTTTCCTCATTTCTGTAGAGCCTGCGAGCCTGGGATCCTCCTGCACAGGACTGGACTCAGAAGACAGATCGCTGGTCCAGTGCTTACTGCACGCCTCACAGCCAGTCATGGGCTTTACCTTGCCCCGAAACCAACGCCTGCCTTTCGGTCAAGTTTTGAGGAGTAGGTTCTACCTTCTTTCTGAAACTCAGTTCTAGCCTTAAAACTATCCTGGCTGCCTTGTCCTTCCAGGATTTGGAAAAATCAATGACGCCATCTTGCTCTTGCCTTTTTCTCTCTTACCTCAGGAGTTGAGTTCTTCTCCTAAATACCAACCCTTGCTCAGCAGAAGGATTTACCTGAGGGCCACTGCTCAGGTTTCTGTGGTGTTCCCTAAGCCTAGTTTGTGTTTAATCCACTGCTGTCAGGGCACCTTGCCATCTCTTGGTAAATATGACACCATGCTTACCAGTTATCATGCCCCACTTGATGGCCATTCTCCCCATGGCCAGTAGGCAGGTTGTTCCCCGCCATCCCTCTGACCCACACCAGCATATATTTCCTTTTCTGAATATTCACCTAACTAGGCTACTCCTTCCTGCTAGAGGAATAACTCTGCCACTCCCAGGATTATAACACCCAGGGAATCCCATGAGTCATCCTTTGGACTAATGATATTTTGAAAAATACCCCATTAAGATAGTTTTTTGAAGTGCTAAAGCTTCAAAATACCAACCAGTTTTCTTTTATATCACATGACTTCTGTTCTATAGCATACCCTTTGTGTTTGGACGTATAAAAGGAGGGTTTTTTCCAAGCACAGGAATTAATATTAGAAAGGTCTATGAAGAGACCACCTACGTTATTAAGAAGAAAAAAAAATATTAAGAGATTAATTTTTACTAGTCTATTGGGTTTTAGTCTTGTGGATTGGTAAGCTTTTATGTTTGTTTGTTTGTTTTCTTGCTTTTTAAAATACAGATTTTAAATACAGATTAAGGACTTAAGTCACTGGAACATTTTCAAAGCACCTAATAAGTAAATAGGCCAGACAATATGCGTCTAAACTTTTTTTATGTTAGATTTAAAAATATCGCTGTTGCATAATCATCATCATTAGAACGAGATCTCCTTATGTATGGACCCCAGTTTTTATGCCAATACTATGACCTATAATCCATCACCTCCATTTTATGTTGTAAAATTTCCCATGGCACATATGCAGTGATAGCAATTACTGACATTTACCTAATGTAATAGTTGGCAGGACATTTGAAAATATGTCACACAAACACATAAACACATCAAGGTGTGTATAAGGCCAGAAGGATAGTACTGGGATGATTATATTAAACATACATGTTTCTGGTCAAGTCTAGAACTGGTTCCTTTTCAAATTACCCAGAAATTCTCTATATTTACCTTAATAGAGTGTTGCAGGGAAAAATTAATTCAAATGCTTAATTATTACTAACATACAAAGATTTACATTTTTTATTAGAAAACAAAAATAAATTGCCATTGGGATTTGCAGGAATTTGGATTTGGGGGAGAAAGAAAGAAGCACAATACCCATACGTAAAAATATGAAGTTGAATTTTCTCGTAACACCAGAACGGACACTGGGATCTGTGTACATACAATATGTATTGCTTCTTTCTATACTTTTCTGGGGGTCATGGTTTTAACCTAATCACACAGGAATTCAAGAACAAAAAGTTATAAGAGAATTCTACTGTATTTAAATGGAAGAGAGCTGAAATAAACATTTTTCCTTTCCCACCTCACATGAAAGGTTAAATGTTGACATTTCTTTTAGTATCGTGAAGAACTTAACAAGAGTAAAGAAGAGCAGTCCTGAAGAAAATAATATCCATGCCTCAAAACGTAGGGAGCTGATGTGATATTCAAGGAACACACAGGAAGCCGCCATCTTGGTGGCGTCTCAGAGAAGGTGTGCTGGTTGACTAGAGGGGAAGGTTTAAGCCATTTCAAAACTGTTCCAATATGAGTATTTCCTCCATTTTTTTTCCACTCATAAATTCAATTGTCCCCCACCCACCCTGGCTTGCCTTCCTTGGTTTTCTTGGTCATGACCTCCTACTCCCTTTTAAATAAAAGCAAAAGATACAAATGATAAAGAGGAGTCCAATTTGCTTTTTGTATTGGTTTGGAAACCTCCAATTCTCTGGTTTTTCTTTTGGCTCAAATACCCAAAGAGATGACGTGAAGGTCTGAAAGTAGGTTCAGTTACTTTCTATTTCAAGGGAAGCACACAATTTTTGTTTTCTTTTTTAAAACAACATGCCACTAACAATATTCATACTGGACTCTGGATCCCAGGCCGGGCATCTGGGGATGACTGAATGCAAGAGCCCAGGAGGCCGCTTCCAGCAAAATTTGTTTTTGTTTTGTTTTGTTTTGTTTTGTTTTTAAGAAAAAGAATCTATTTCCAGAGAAAATATCATGGTATTTCAACTAGAATGGCAACCTCTGGTTTGGAATTCATATAGTTTTAATTTGATTTAAGACCAAAATGTGTTTAAGTGACAGCTCTTTTTTTTTTTTTCCTCCTTTGTCTTACTGGAAATTTTCATAATTTAAGATACAGAAAAACAAACCAGCAAGAAAAATATCTGTAATTCACTACAAATGAACTGCTGAGTCTAAAATGCCAAGCATGGAGGAAGCGGTCACTTTCGCTTTCTGAGGCCTGAGGGACCCCATGGTTACAAAGGGACAAAGGTGCTGAGAACAGCATTCTGCTGATACCTTGAGCTGCCCCACACACAAAGGACCCTTAAGTGGTAGTAAGAGAGAAAAGAGAGTTCTCTCCTTGGAAGAGCATGCTGTGGCCTGTTGTGGCGAGCCGGGTGTGTCCCAGCTACACTCCTGACCGTCCAGGAAATACATGATTCTCCTCAGACACTAGGTGGCAGAGGCAGGAAACGGGACTGGGGTTACCTTGATCCGGAGTGTTGACAGGGAAGATGCCTAGGCCAAGTTTAATAGTGTAAAACAGCTCCAGTGAAGCTTAGTTTAAAAAAATTGTAATCTCTAAGATTATATTGTTTTGTTTATAGAGTCTACTCCATCCCACTGTCTTGAATTATTCCAGAAGAATTGTTTAAGACCCTCCCATCAGATCTGGTTTTCCCATCAGTACAAATATACCATTTATGTGGGTTTTTTTAAGGAAAGAAGAAAGCATTATAAAGATAGCCAAACAAGAGGATATATATCTTTTCTGCTAAGGTCCTGCCATGGAACCAAATTCCTGAGATTTGAAATGTGCTTCATGGATGTAAAAGACATAAGTAGTCAGTCCTGATGGTGAAAAGAGGTGAATGAGAGAACCGTCACACTGAGGGGCTGTTGGTCTCAAATGTCCTATAAATAGGAATGTGAAATTAGGTGTTGTTTGTTTGTTTTTTTTTTCCAATGCATATTCCCTCTATTCAGGGACAAAACTCCTTCCTCAGTGGTAAGCTGAGTTAAGGTATTTGAGAGAACTGTTAGAATTTGAGTTGTCGCTTGCATGCTTACAATTTGGGAACTTCCTACTGAAATTAGAAAGTGTATCAAAGTGCAGACTTCCTATATTTCCTGTAAAACTCAGGAATGCAGGATGATACTTTGGGGGGAGCCTTTTTTCCGTCTTCTCCTGGAGTCGGCCGGAATGATCTCCCCCTGCTGTATGTATACGGTTGGGCAGTGGAAAGGAAGGCTTTACCGAGGCCTGCTATTGTAACAGCTGGTGGCTTTGGCATTTTCGTATAAACATAAAAGCCGGAGAGGAATTTCTCCTTTATAATTGGCCCCATTTCCCCCGTCCTAGGACATTCCACAATGCCACCGACAATGAAGTGCTCAAAAAGGAGGAATCATTTCTGTTTATGTGAAAATAGATCTGTACTCCGTGAGGCCAGGGAAGAAATAACAAAAGTCTTCAAAGACCACAAAGAGAAGTCATAATCAAATCTGGATGCTGTTTTGGAGATCTGACGGAGCTCCGCGCCCCAACCCTGATTGCTGGGGGAGCTGGAGCCAACCGTCCTCTCCTCCGGCCCCGCCCAGTTCCTTCCCCCACCCTCCCCCGCGAGCGCTCTGGCCCAGCCACGCCATTGCGTTACCTGCGCTGAGCGTGGGCAGCATCCTTGGCGACCATGTGCTCTGCAACACGAGCCGCCCATTTCGCTCTCACGAGTGCTTCACAGACCCTAAGCCATTGGTCTAAGGCGTATAAAAGTGATGATCAAAAATGCCTTCAGGAGGCAGCATAACATCGCAATAAAAGGCCAGGGATTTTTTTTTTTCTTTTTTAGAACTCAGGCTGGAAGGCAAATTCTGGGTCTGTAAGGGATTGCTTGTGTGACCTTGGTCAGGTTCTTTAATTGGTCTGAGGCTCAGTTTGCTCATCTGTCAAATGGAGATACTAAAGACTCCCTGGGGTGTCGAAATGATAGAGACAATCTGTATAAGTCACCTTGTGCATAATCATATTCACTGGGGTCTAGTTTTACCAGGTGTCCCCAAAAGGAGCTAATCATATTCTGCTTTACATTACAAGCTGTATCTTCCCACACAGTATAACACAATACATACCTTTTCTAGGATTCTTACCACCAAGAATATTACTGTATAATTCAGCTTAAGGGAAAACATGTCTAGAGGCCGGAAGACACCCTACATGTTGCTACCAGCCCATTAGACCCAGCTGCCAATCAAATATTTTTCTCTGTTCTTCAATGTGTGCTCCTCAGGAACATGAAACCGTACACATCCATTCTAAAGGAAGAAACTCTGTTGGCACCAGGATATTCTAAAAAAGAGAAGTGTCAGCCCGAACCTCTTTCCAGATAACTCCCCCGACTTCCCATGCGATGGCAGTCAGATCACCCTTACTGGTAAATACTATTTCCCTAACAGACTTCAGTTCAAGCTTCCCTTTTGTGCTTAAAGCCTGTTTCTTCTCATTTGCCACATTAGGCAACTAATTGGGTTTTTATAGGCAGCTATCGCATACCCCACTGTCATCGCTACTCACTCATACATCTTCAATTCTCTGCATCTTGCCACTTCAATTCTATCCCTTAATCACCTCATCATCTTTGTCACATTTAAAAATTTTCCTTCCACTTAATCAACTCCATTTTCCCAGCTAGTGTACGAACAATTGTGCAGAATCCTCCTTATGCAGCTTTATCGAGGAGCAGTGAAGAGAAAGTGTTTCTCCTTAAGTGATTTCTTTCAATCCCAGGATAGTTTCTGCTCCTAGTGCAAGAGCATCACCATGTGAGCTATTCCTGAGCTGCACTCCGGCGTTGCCCTCAATCCAAGCCCAGTGCTTCTCACTGCTGAATGCGGCTCTCGCTGGTGGGGGCTGAGCCAGCTTGGAGGGAAGGTGCCCTCCCACACACTACATGCTCCTGGCTGCCCTCAGACCCCCATGGCTCTGCTCCTGGCTGACCCTCTCCTGCCCAGTGTTTCTGGATGTTCAACCTTCACAAAAGGAAAAACAAAAAACAAAAACAAACAAACAAAATCTTCTAATTCCTCAGGACCCTTGGTCCCTTGAGCTAAGAAACAAGAGAAGACTCTAGCCTTCCGTGGATGGTCAGTTTTCTTATCTGGCTTCCCCTCCATTTGTTAGTGTAAACCAGCCAACTTCTCCAGTAAAGGACCATTACAACCTGTCCCATGCAGCTCCAGGGGACACATGTTTCTAGGGGGATGGCCCACAAAATGCTTTTCTGTGGGATCCTAGCAGGAGCTTTGAGGGGGAAAAACAGGGTCCCCTGTCCAATAATGTAAGGAAACACAGCATTTAATATCTCCCTCTCAGAGGCTCCAAATGTATCTTAGAATGTTAACAGTTCTGAGAAAGGTGGAGGTAAAGGACATTCATTGACCTTTGTTTAACACATGTTGCCCAAAGTTGTTTGACAAGAGTCGTTTCTTGGTGGGATGATTATTAGGACAAGAAACGCTGCGTCCGCAGAATATATTCTGGAAACGCTGCATGGCATCTCTAATATCCCCCTCAACAAACTGCTACTTTCTCATCTGGGATCCCTGAGTTACTATTTTCACCTGCACCTTCTGTCGGAGAACAATGCTGTTGGGGAGGTTGCTTTCACGATGCATGGTCTCCACTGACTCTACGCACAACACACATATCCGAGAGCTCCTAGTTGGAAGACAAAGAGGCTGTTTTTGGCCTAAGTCACACATCTGGCAGCAGCGACAGACCCAAGGTCTTCCTGGTCCCCACTGCGTGTCTTTGATTGGTCACCATCGAATGCCCCATTAGACTGAGTTCCTTGTCAGCCTGTGCTTGGCACCAAGCAGATACTGGATAAATACTCGTTATGCAGAAAAATGACCTGTGTTACTGGATATCCTAGAGAAGTATTCATGTTTATTTCCACTGTTAATGTTTGACAGGTAAGTAGTAATGTGGAGAGTTTTAGTTCCCCCCAAGAGTCACTGCTCCTGCAGATACTGTTAAGAGTTTATTAATGATCTACAATGCACTTCCAATCACGCCTGTGTGCGGAGCCTTGGCCCATATTAATAGTTAATGACTGTAAGTCACAGGTTTGATTTTGGATTATAGATGAGACAGGTCGGTGAGACAGACGAGGAAGAGGGTCTATTACCTCCAGCTGTGACCTGCAGATCCAGGTTTTGAACTCAGGTCTCATTGGCTAAGCCGATACGCACGCCACACAGATACAACACCTGGACGCAGGAAAACACCTTAGAAATTAGCTGCATTTTTTTAGTAATCATGTTTTTGTCGTGACAAAATAGTGAGAACATAAAACCTACCAAACAGTTCTGTGGCATTAAGGACAGTCACACAGTTGCCCAACCCTTACCACTATCCATTTCCAGAACTTTCTCATCTTCCACAACTGAGAGTTTGTACGGATTAAACATGGATTCCCCAACTCTGCCTCGGCTGGCTCCTAGAAACCACCCTTCCACTCTCAGTTTCTATGAACTTAACTACTCTAGCTACTTCATGTAAATGACATCTTACAGAATTTGTCAGTGTTAACATTTAAATTCTTGCTCTAGAAAGAGTATCAACCACTCACCAGAACAACAATGAAAAATCATCCTAACTTTCTTATACCAACACCACATTTTTGCAGTTAATTAGTGTTACTCAAAAGGAATCGGGCTCTAACTTTAAAACAAAATCAGTGCCCTGTGAGCAAGAGGAAATTTGCCCACACGGGGCATGGTCAAATCCCAGGAAAGATGGCAAATCCAGGTAAGTCTGGGCGGCGGTTTAAGATCTGGGCCTTTTGATGATTGAAATCTGCATATATGTCGCAAACATGTCGCTTTTTTCCTTTTCAAACTGCTTTTCTCTTAATGTGTGAAAACAGTACAACTTGAGGGAAATGTAATCCACATGTTTTGGTGCATTTACACTTACATGCTCTTGAGAATATCAAAATGGCCTAACAATATATTTTCCAATGGCTTTTTTTGTCTTTCATAGAAACACAGTTAAAGCCTTGGTTAAAAACAAACAAACAAACAAACAAACAAAAATAGAACCAAAAAAAACACAAAAAAAGAAAAAAAAACTTTAATCCCCAAAGGAAAGAGACTCAATCGAAGTTCAAATTCTTGAAATTTAAGCATTCTTTAAATAAATTGCCAAGCTGCTCTTTAAATGAAACATTAAAGATACACATTAAGCGGCCTTCAGATTAGGGACTAGAGCTGTAAAGTAAAAACTCCGTGGTTGGCCAAACTTAGGAGTTGGTAGTAACCAGGGAAAAGAGCTGAATTGTCCTGGAAATTAAACAACTGTGTCTATAAAGTGCTCATATCTCCACCACATACAGAGAAGGACTCGACAGATGTTCACTGGTACTCCCTCGTTTCAAATTTGAATGTTCCACCACAATGAGGTCATTAAAATCTCTTCACAAACATATATTTGCACATAGTACAGTGACCTGCATTTTATCCTTTAAATTGAAAGAATGGAAAGTTCATTGGGAAAGAAGGCAAGGCAAAAATGAGTTACTTGAGATCTGATGCATGCAGACTTGAAGGGCCAGTCACAAAGAGAATGTAGGTTCGGTCTTTGAGGAGTTCGTGGGGATATACTGAGGACGTTCTTTAAATCTGTGGGCAGTTGTGTTTCCCTAGCTTGTTGGTACTTCACCATGCATACTCCTAAAATCACTAAAATATCTTAACTTTTTCTTGTATTTTTAAGTTAATTAAAATTTGATTTTGCTTAATTGTTTGAAAGCACATGGCTTCTTGTGATAAATTGGAGAGCAGGATTCCTGGGAGCACTTTTAACAGACACAGGGTTCTGAGTGGCCCCCGTAACAGTCCCATGGCCGCTGTGCCTTATCTGATGTTCTCATGGAGGACAAGCTGGGGAAGCTTTTCGTAGTCCCTTACCTCTTCCCCCTCCATGCAGGGTCCTCATCTTACTCAGAGGAGGAACCCAGAGATATACTGACGGCTAATGCCTTGGCAGATAACAATGCAACAACACAGAAATATGGTTCCAGAGAAGCTGACACATAATGACACACACGAGACAGCATTCGCTCTTGCCGAGAAATACATAAGCAATGAACCCACAGACCCAGGTCAAAGCCAAATAAATCCTTATCACTTGGAGGCAATGTGATAAATGGGATATTGCATCATGACCTATGGTTGGCGTTAAGATTGCTGGAGGTTCTTGTTTAGCCCTTTACTGCCATTGCTTTACCCCCAACCCTCCCCGTTAATATCAACACAGCACTACATGCCCGGTCCAAATGAAACGATAATCCTCTTAACAAAAAGATGGTTAACTCTATTGATATTTTCTCTGACTAAGTCTTCTCTCTCTCTCTCTCTCTCTTTTTTTTTTTAAGATTTGTAAAAATTTATTTGTTTATTTGTCAGAGAGAGAGAGCAGCAGGCAGAGCAGGCAGGGGGATAAACAGTGCTCCCACTGAGCAGGGAGCCCTTTGTGGGACTCAATCCCAGGACCCTAGGATCACAAACTGAGATGAAGGCCAATGCTTAACCAATTGAGCCACTCAGGTGTCCCTCTGGCTAAGTCTTCTTAACAGGAGTATATCTTGACATCTTAAGGAACTTTTATTTATTTATTTATTTATTTATTTATTTATTTATTTATTTATTTGAGAGAGACAGAGATAGTGCGAGTCCAGGATGAGGATGAAGGGGGAGAGAGAGAGAATCTTAGGCAGGCTTCCTGCCCATTGTGGAGCCCCATGCAGGGCTGACCTGAGTCAAAAGCAAGAGTCACTTAATGGACTAAATCACCTATTCTCCCTAAGGCAGCATATTTAAAGAAAACAATTTTCACATGAGATTCAGCACAACTGATACCTCTTCATGGACCAAAGACTTTCTACCTGCTAATGCTAGAGGAGAGCAAAGCCATTCCTCTTCCAGAAAGGACCAGCTCCCCAACCATGAATAAACCCAGAAATGAAGGCAAGCAACTCACTCTCAGCTGAAGCACACTTGGAGGCAAAATAATGTCACCTCTTGATTACCGAAGGTAAGTCCATAACGTGGAAGTCCAAACCAAAAGATCATTCTAACCCTTTTGTGCTCTGATTTTACTTTTACAGCCAGTTTGCATGCCTAATTACATTTAAATAATGTATTCTCTAAAAACTTATCATAAAGTCAGTATTTAAATTTGACCCAGAAAAACGCCTGGGTGGCTCAGTTGGTTAATCGGCTACCTTTGGCTCAGGTCATGATCCCAGTGTCCTGGGATCGAGTCCCACATCGGGCTCCTTGCTTGGCAGGGAGTCTGCTTCTCCCTCTGCCTCTCTGTCTGCCTGTGCTCGCTCTCTCTCTCTCTATCAAATAAATAAATAAAATCTTTAAAAAGTAAATAAATAAATAAATAATAAATAAATAAATTTGACCCAGAAAAAGACTTCTCTGGGTGCCCAGTGAACGTCAGCTGCAGCTGCAGCAGCAAGGACTTGAGCATGGATCCCAGAAAGTGTCCACCCACCTTTTAGGACAGGATAAGAAAAAAATGCTTGACCATCATTGAGCCTTCCCCTCTTCCTGTGGCTTTCTGTTCTTGTTTTTATTCTGTTTTGTTCTGATTTCTAGATTTTGGTTCAACATGCAGGGTCTTCTCAGACATTTTCAAACACCTCTCACCTCTAAAGGATCATTCCACATAGGGTTACATCAGAGAAAGCACCTCAAACAATGTGTAAATGATATTCACCCAGAAAAATTCTTCAGCCACATACCACTTTCTAAGAGGGAAAACAACTCTGCATCCCAGAACTTTATTGATAACTTAGGACTGCCTTGCAACAAGAGTTTCTCGTCTGTTAGACAGATTCACTTATCTCAGCGTCGAGATTGATGAGGACATGCTGAAGGGGAACAACTGAGATCTTGGCCACCTTCCCAGTCCCAACTAACAGGAACATGAATTCCCTGAGCATGAAAGCCCAGCTCTCACAAAATATTTCTTCCTCATGGCACAGATAAGCATAGTTGATGGAGATCCCTAAGTCATACAGCGACAGTAACTTGGCTCCTAGGGCTTCTCCAGTTCCTGATGGAACGACATTCCTGGAGATGCAATTCACTCCCC
>ML103719.1:45751-77875 GCA_003697995.1 Taxidea taxus jeffersonii | reverse complement strand
GACTTTTAAAAGTCCTGATTTTGTGCTCCGCCGCTTGCCGGGAGCCGGCCCCTCCCCCTGGGGTCTATCTTCCCGTCGTGTTGGATTCACTTCTCCGCTGGTCCTACCTTTCAGAAAGTGGTCGATTTTCTGTTTCTAGAATTGTTGTTTTTCTTCTCTTCGATCTCCTGTTGGATTTGTGGTGTTCAGAATGGTTTGATAGGCTATCTAGCTGATCTCCTGCTGGCTGATGTGGTCTCAGCCTCCTACTTCTCTGCCATCTTGACTCCACACTCTGTGATTCACCAGTCTTATACAACACACAGTGCTCACCACAACTTATACCCTCCCCAACGTCTATCACCAGCTACCCATCCCCGCACACCCCTTCCCCCCAGTAGTCCTCAGTTTGTTTCCTAAGAATCTCTTATGGTTTGTCTCTCTCTCTCTCTGGTTTCATCTTGATTCATTTTTTCCTCTCTTGTCCTATGATCCTCTGCCTTGTTTCTTAAATTCCACATATCAGTGAGATCATATGATAAATGTCTTTTCTGATTGACTCATTTCACTTAGCATAATACTCTCTAGTTCCATCTACGTTGTTGTAAATGGCAAGATTTCTTTTTCTTATATGGCTGCTGTGTAGATACTTTTGAATTAGTGTTTTCACTTTCCTTGAGAAAATACCAGAAAAGGAATTGCTGGGTCATTTCTATTTTTAATTTTTTTTAAGATTTTATTTATTTATTTGACAGAGAGAGATCACAAGTAGGCAGAGCAGCAGAGAGAGAGGGGGAAGCAGGCTCCTTGCTGAGCAGAGAGCCAGATTCGGGCTGGATCCCAGGACCCTGAGATCATAACCTGAGCCGAAGGCAAAGGCTTAACCCACTGAGCCACCCAGGTGCCCCTATTTTTAATTTTTTGAGGAAACTCCATGTTATTTTCCATAGTGGCTACACTATTTCACATTCCCACCACCATGGTTCTCTTTTCTCCATATTTTTTACCAATACTTGCTACTTCTTGTCTTTTTTTTTTTAAGATTTTATTTATTTGACAGAGAGAGACACAGAGAGAGAGGGAACACAAGCAGGGAGAGTGGGAGAAGCAGACTTCCCGCCAAGCAGGGAGCCCAATCTGGGCCTTGATCCCAGGACCCAGGGATCCTGCCAAAGGCAGACGCCTAACCGACTAAGCTATCCAAGTGCCCCTACCTATGTTTTCTTACAGAATATTTATGCTTTCAAGTCTTTCATTTAGATCCTTAATCCATTTTGAGTTTTTGCATACAGCTGTCCAGTTTTTCCAACACCATGTATTAAAGAAACTATCTGTTCCCTATTATTTATTCTTGCCTTCTTTATTGTAGGTTGATTGACCACATAACTGGGGATTTGTTTTGGGGCTCTGCATTTTGTTCTATTGATCTATGCATCTATTTTTGTGCCAGTACCATATTGTTTTGATTACTAGTTTGAAATCTGTGCGTGTGATACATCTAGCTTTGTTGTTCTTTCAAAAGATTGCTTTGGGTATTTGGAGCTTTTTGGTTCCAAACAACCTTTAGGATTACTTATTCTACTTTTGTGTTTAATACCATTGGTATTTTGATAGGGATTGCATAGAATCTATAGATTGCTTTGGGTAGTATGGAAATATTAACAATTTTAATTCTTCCAATCTGTGAGCATGGTATATATACCTCTCTATTTATTTGTGTCATCTTTAATTTTTTTTCATTATTGTCTTACAGTTTTCAAAGTATAGGTCTTTCACCTATCTAGTTAAATTTATTCCTAGGTATTTTACTCTTTTTGAGCAATTTTAAATGGGATTATTTCCTTAATTTTTCTTTTTGCTAGCTCATTATTAATGTATAGAAACACAACAGATTTCTATATATTAAAAAATTTTGTATCCTACAAATATACTGAACTTATTTATTACTTTTTCTATTTAAAAAAGTATTTAGGGTTCGTCCTTCCTCCCTCCCTTCCTTCCTTTCTTCCTTCCTTCCTTCTTCCCTCTGAGAGAGAGAGAGAGAGCACTCATGTACATGAGCAGAGGGGGAGAGGCATAGGGAAAGGAAGAGAGAGAATCTTAAGCAGGCTTCATGCCCAGTGTTGAGCCTAAGATGGGGCTTGATCTTAAGACCAGAAGATCATGACCTGAGCTGAGATCCAGAGTCAGTTGCTTAATGGACTGAGCCACCCAGGTGTCCCTAAATATTTAGGATTTTCTGTATATAGAATGTCATCTTCAGACAGTGACAGTTTTAATTCTTCCATACCAATTTGGAATCCTTTTCTTCTCAGATATGTTGTCTAGGTCTTTCAGAGCTACCTTCAATAAAAGTGAGGAGAGTGAGGGTCACCTGGATGGTTTAGTCAGTTAAGCACCTGCCTTTGGATCAGGTCATGATCCTAGAGTCCTGGGATTGAGCCCCGCATTGGGGTCTGTACTCAGCGGGTAGCCTGCTTCTCCCTCTGCCTCCTGCTCCCCATGCTTGTGCTCTCTCTCTCTCTCTGTCAAATGGATAAATAAAAAAAATTTTTTTTTTAAAGAAAAGAGTGATGAGAGTGGGCATCCTTCTCTTATTCCTGATCTTAGAGGAAATGCTTTCATCTTTCCTCTGCTGAGTATGTCAGCTTGGGTTTATCATATATGGCTGCAATTTTTTTTTAAGATTTTATTTATTTATTTGAGAGAGAGAAAACACAAGTGTGTAGAGGAACAGAGGGACAAGCCAACTCCCCACTGAGTGAGGAACCTGATTCAGGGCTTAATCCTAGGGCTCTGAGATCATGACCTGACTCAAAGGCATTTGATTAACTGACTGAGCCACCTAGGTGCCCTTCATATATGGCCTCTATTATGTTGAGGTATGTTCCCTCTACATTCACTTTGTTGAGAATTTTTATCATGACTGGATGTTGAAATTTGTCAAATGCTTTTTTTCACCTGCTAAGATGATCATATGATTGTTTTATACTTCATTTTGTTTATGTAATGAGTAACATTGACTGATTTTTCTGATATTGACCCATGCTTGCATCCTTGGAATAAATTCCACCTGATCATGGGGAATGACCCTTTTTATGTATAGTTATGTATGTAAAGTATAATTTGGTTTACTAATATTTTAGCATGTATTGTTGAGGATTTTTGCATTTGTGTTCATCAGAGATACTGGCCTGTCGTCTTCTTTTTTGTAGGGTCTTTGTCTGGTTTTGGTATCAGAATAATGCTTGTCCTGTAGAGTGAATTTGTAGGCATTGGCATTCTTTCCTCTTCAATTTTTTGGAATAGTTTGAGAAGCATAGATATCAACTCTTCTTTAAATGTTTGATAGACTTCACCTATGAAACATTTATCTCTGGGCTTTTGTTTGTTGAGAGTTTTTTTATTACTGATTCAATTATACTACTAGTAATCAATCTGTTCAGATTTTGTATTTCTTTCAGATTCTTAGAAGATTGTATGTTTTTAGATATTTGTCTATTTTTTCTAGATTATCCAATTTGTTGGTATGTAATTTTTTTTGTAGTTTTCTCCTATAAGCCTTTGTATTTTCATGATGTTGGTTGTAATTCCTCTCTCATGTCTGATTATATTTATTTAGGCCCTTTATCTTTTTCTCTTGATGAGTTTGGCTAAAGGTTTATCAATTGTGTTTAGCTTTATGAAGAACTAGTTCTCAATTTTTAAAAAAGATTTTATATATTTATTTAAAAGAGAGTGAGAGAGAGCATGAGAGGGGAGAAGGTCAGAGGGAGAAGCAGACTCCCCATGGAGCTGGAGCGTGATGCAGGACTCCATCCTGGGTCTCTAGGATCATGACCTGAGCTGAAGGCTGTTGCCCAACCAACTGAGCCACCCAAGCAACCCCCAGCTCTTAATTTCTTTGACTTTTTCTTTTTTTACTTTCATTCTTTATGTGATTTTTTCCCACTGTGATCTTCAGTATGCCGTTCCTTATACTTTGGGCTTTGTTCGTTCTTCTTTTTCTAGTTCATGTAGGTGTAAGGATACATCATTTATTTGAGTTTCTCTTGTATCTTGAGGTAAACCTGTATTGCAATAAACTTTCCTCTTAGAACTACTTTTGCTGCATCCCGAAGATTTCTTGTTTTCCTGCATCCCAAAGATTTTGAAATGTGTTTCCATTTTCCTTTGTTTCCATGTATTTTTTACTTCTTTGTTCCTCCATTGGTGGTTTAGTAGCATGATGTTTTGCCTCCAAATGTTTGGGGGTTTTTTCCATTTTTTTTCTAGTTTCATATTGTTTTAGTCAGAAAAGATGCTTGATATTATTTCAGTCTTGTTAAATTTATTGAGACTAGTTTTGTGGCCAACATATGGTCTATCCTGGAGAATGTTCCTTACGCACATCAAAAGAATGTGTATATTGCTGTTTTGGGATGGAGAGAGAGCGCTGAATCCTAACCACTAGACCACCAGGGAGCGTCAGTTTTGGGATGGAATGTTCTATATATATCTAAGTCCATATGGCCTAATATTCAAAGACATTGTTTCCTTATTAATTTTCTGTCTGGCTGATCCATTGATGTAGGTGGGGTGCTAAAGTTCCCTACTATCATATTACTGTTGATTTATACTTTTATGTCTGTTTATATTTGTTTTATATATTTACGTGCTTTCACGCTCTGTTTATGGAAAGTTACACACAAAGAAAGACACAAAATTCTCTTATTGGATTGTATTCTCTTACTGGATTGTATTCTCTTATTGGATTGATTCCTTTATCATTATGTAATGCCCTTCTTTTTCTCTTGTTGTAGTCTTTGTTTTTTTTTTTTTTCTTTTTCAAATTTTTATTTAAATTCTAGTTTCAGGAGTAGAATTTAGTGATTCATCCCTTACATATAAGACCCAGTGCTCAACACAAGTGCCCTCCTTAATACCCATTACCCATTTGGCCCATCCCCTGCCCACCCCCCCTCCATCAACCCTCAGTTTGTTCTCTACAGTTAAGAGTCTCTTATGGTGTGCTTCCCTCTCTTTTTTTTCCCTTCCCATATGTTCATCTGTTTTGTTTCTTAAATTCTATATATGAGTGAAATCATATGGTATTTGTCTTTATCTTATTTTGCTTAGCATAATACCCTCTAGCTCCATCCACGTCATTCCAAATGACAAGATTTCATTCTTCTTGATGGATGTGTGATATATATAGATATAGATAGATAGATAGATATAGATATAGATATGTACACAAATATACACACCACATCTTCTTTATCCAGTCATTAGTCAATAGACATTTGGGCTCTTCCCATAATTTGGCTATTGTTGATAATGCTGCTATAAACGTATAAACATCAGGGGGCATGTGCTTCTTCAAATCAGTATTTTTGTATTCTTTGGGTAAAAACCTCATAGTGAAATTGCTGGATTGTAGGGTAGTTCTACTTTTAACTTTTTGAGGATCCTCCATACTTTTTTCCAGAGTGGCTACACCAGTTTGCATTTCTACCAGCAATGCAAGAAAGTTCCCCCTTCCCCACATCTCGCCAGCCTCTATTGTTTCCTGTATTGTTAATTTTAGCCATTCTGACCAGATGTGAAGTGGTATCTCATCATGGTTTTGATTTGTATTTCCCTGACGATGAGTGATGTTGAGGCTCTTTTCATGTGTCTGTTGGCCATCTGGGTGTCTTTTTGGAAAAATGTCTACTCATGTCTCCTGCCCATTTCTTAAGGGGATTATTTGGTTTTTGAGTGATGACTTTGATACTTTTTAAAAATAGATTTGGGGTACTAACCCTTTATCAGATATGTATTTGCAAATATCTTCTCCCATTCCATAGACTGCCTTTTGTTTTGTTGATTTTTCCCCCCTTCTCAGTATAGAAGCTTTTTGTCTTGATGAAGTCCCAGTAGTTCATATTTGCTTCTGTTTCCCTTGCCTCCAGTGACATGTCTACTGGGAAGTTGCTACACCCAAGGTCAAAGAGGTTGCTGCCTGTGTTGTTCTCTAAAATTTTGATGTATTTCTGTCTTACATTTAGGTCTTCCATTCATTTTGAATTTATTTTTGCATATGGTGTAAGAAAGTGGTCCAGTTTTTTTCTTCTGATGCCCAGTTGTTGCTGTCCAATTTTCCCAACACCATTTGTTGAAGAGAATGTCTTTTTTCCATTGAATATTCTTTCCTGCTTTGTCAAAGATTAGTTGATCATATAGTTGAGGGTCCATTTCTGGGTTTTCTGTTCATTGATCTATGTGTCTGTTTTTGTGCCATTACCATACTGTCTTGATGACTACACCTTTGTAATATAGCTTGAAGTCCAGAATTGTGATGCCTCCAGGTTTGTTTTTCTTTTTCAAAGTTGCTTTGGCTTTTGTGGTTTTATACAACTTTTAGAATTGTTTGTTTTGGTTCTGTGAAAAATACTGTTGGTGTTTTGATAAGGATTGCATTAAATGTGTAGGTTGCTTTGGGTAGGATATACATTTTAACAATGCTTGTTCAGCCAATCCATGAGTATGGAATGTTTTCCCACTTCTTTGTGTCCTTATCAATTTCTTTCATAAGTTTTCTATAGTTTTCAGAATACAGATCATTTACCTCTTTGATTAGGTTTCTTCCAAGGTATTTTATGTTTTTTTTGATGCAATTATAAAAGGAATTGATTCCTTGTTTTCTTTTTCTGTGGCTTCATTATTGCTGTATAGAAATGCAACAGATTTCTCTATATTGATTTTATATCCTGCGACTTTGCTAAATGCATGTATTAGTTCTAGCAAAATTTTGATAGAGTCTTTCTGGTTTTCTACATAGAGGATCATGTCATCTGCAAATAGTGAAAGTTTGACTTCTTCCTTGCTGATTTGGATGGCTTTTATTTTCATTGCTGAGGCTATAACTTCCAGTACTATGTTAAATAACAATGGTGAGAGTGGACATCTCTGTTTTGTTCCCAACAAAAAAAACTCTCAGTTTTTTCCCCATTGAGGATATTAGCTGTGGGTCTTTTATATATGGCATTTATGACATTGAGGTATGGTCCTTCTATCCTTACTTTGTTGAGGGTTTTTATCAACAATTGATGCTGTACTTGGTCAAATGCTTTTTCTGCATCTATTGAGAGGATCATATAGCTCTTTATTTTATTAATGTGGTATACCACATTGATTGATTTGCAGATATTGAACCACCCCTGCAGTCCAGAAATAAATCCCACTTGATCATGGTGAATAATTCTTTAAATGTACTGTTGGATTCATTTTGATGGTATCTTGTCGAGAATTTTTGCATCCATGTTCATCATAGATATTGGCCTATAATTCTTTTTAGTGGGGTCACCTTCTGATTTTGGAATTAAGATAATGCTGGCCTCATAAAATGAGTTTGGAAGTTTTCATTCCATTTCTATTTTTTGAAACAGTTTGATAAGAATAAGTATTAACTCTTCTCTAAATTTCCACAAAGTCCAGCCATGTGGGTCTGGACTTTGGTTTTTTGGGAGATATTTTTATTACTGATTCCATTTCTTTTGCTGGTTATGGGTCTGTAAAGGATTTATTTCTGTTTCAGCTCTGGTAGTTTGCATGTTTCTAAGAATTTATCCATTTCTTCCAAATTATCCAATTTGTCAGCATATATTTTTCATAATATTCTCTTATAATTGTTTGTATTTCTATGGTGTTGGTTGTGATCTCTTCTTTTTCATTCATGATTTTATTTATTTGGGTCTTTTCTCTTTTCATATTGATAAATCTAGCTAGAGCTTTATCAATTTTACTAATTCTTTTAAAGAACCATCTCTTAGTTTCATTGAGCTATTCTACTGTATTTTTTTGTTTCTATATCATTTATTTCTGCTCTAGTCTTTATTATTTCCCTTCTTCTCCTGGCTTCAGGATTTATTTTCTGTTCCTTTTCTCATTCCTTAGGTGTAAGTCTAGGTTATGTATTTGAGACTTTCCTCGGTTTTTGAGGTAGGCTTGTATTGCTATATACTTCCCTCTTGCGACCACTTTTGCTGCATCCCAAAGGTTCTGGACTATCATGTTTTCATCTTCATTTGCTTCCATGCTTTTTTAAAATTTCGTCTTTAATTTCCTGATTAACCCATTCATCCTTTATTAAGGTATTCTTTAACCTGCACGTATTTGTGGTCTATCCAAATTTTTTGTGGTTGACTTCAAGTTTCATAGAGTTGTGGTCTGAAAATATGTATGGTATGATCTCAGTCTTTTTGATTGTTGTTGGATCAACACAATCAGGCCTACTTGTTGAGGCCTGATTTGTGACCCAGTATGTGATCTATTCTGGAGAATGTTCCATGTGCACTCAAAAAGAATGGGTCTTCTGCTGGTTTAGGATGAAATGTTCTGAATATATCTGTTAAGTCCATCTGGTCCAGTGTTGTACTCAAAGCCATTGTTTCCTTTTTGATTTTCTGCTTTGATGATCTTTGTGTTGCAGTAAGTGAGGGTTTTTAAATCCCCTGGTATTATTGTATTATTATCAACTAATTTCTTTATGTTTGTTACTAACTGATGCACTTATTTGGGTGCTCCCAAGTTGGGGACATAAATATTTACAATTGTTAGATCTTCTTTTTGCATAGACCTCTTTATTATGATACAGTGTCCTTCTTCATCTCTTGTTACAGTCTGATATAAAGTCTAGTTTGTCTGTGGGGAACCTGGGTGGCTTAGTCAGTTAGGTGTCTGTCTTCAGCTCAGGTCATGATCTCACGGTCCTAGGACTGAGTCCCATATTGGGCTCCCTGCTCAACTGGAAGTCTACTTCTCCCTCTTCCTCTGCACCCCACTCCCCACTTGTGCTTGCTCATTCTCTCTCTCTCTCAATAGATAAAATCTTTTTTTAAAAAACTTTTTTTTTTTAAGATTTTATTTATTTATTAGTTAGAGAGAGAGAGAGTGAGCACAGGCAGACAGAGAGGCAGGCAGAGGCAGAGGGAGAAGCAGGCTCCCCGCCGAGCAAGGAGCCCGATGTGGGACTCGATCCCAGGACGCTGGGATCACGACTCGAGCCGAAGGCAGCCGCCTAACCAACTGAGCCACCCAGGCGTCCCGATAAAATCTTTTTTTAAAGTCTAGTTTCTCTGATATAAATATGTCTACTCTGGCTTTCTTTTGATGCCCACTAGCATGATGTTGTCATAGAGGTTTATTACCTACCCTAATTGTTAAAATGCCCTTTCTTTTTGCTGTGCAATTTGAATGATTTCCACTATCCTGTCTTTTAGATCACTGATATATTCTTCTGCATTCTCTAATTTACTATTGGCTCCTCTACTGTATTTTTCATTTCATTTATTGTATTCTTCAGCTCTGATTAGTTCTTTTTAATATTTTCTATCTCTTTGCTAAAGTTCTCACTGAGTTCATCCACTCTTCTTCCAAGTTCAGTGATCATCATCTTTATGATCATTACTTTGAAATCTTTATCAGGTAGATTGCTTACCTCTGTTTTGCTTAGTTTCTTTTCTGAGACTTTGTCTTATTCTTTTGTTTGGAACATATTTCTTTTTTTTTAAGATTTATTTATTAATTTATTTGACAGAGAGAGATCACAAGTAGGCAGAGAGGCAGGCAGAGAGAGAAAGGGAAGCAGGCTCCCTGCTGACCAGAGAGCCTGATGCGGGCCTCAATCCCAGGACTCTGAGATTATGACCTGAGCTGAAGGCATTGACTTAACCCACTGAGCCACCCAGGCACCCTGGAACATATTTCTCTGTCTCCTCCTTTTGTATGATTCTGTGTTTGTCTCTATGTATTAAGTAGGTCAGCTATGTCTCCTGATCTTGAAAGTAGTGGCCTTATGTAGAAGGTACAATTTCCCCTGGCTACCAGTACCAGGCACTCCAGTGATGTTCCCTGTATGAGTTGTATGTACCCTACTATTGTGATTGGGCCATGACTGCAGCAGAGGCAGTGGTGGGCAGGACTGACTGTGAGGCCTGGCCATGACTGGGATGGGTGTGCTGTTGGGCCAGGGTGGCCATCCTTCTGTGAGAGCAGGAATTGCTTTGGAGGGGTGGTGTTCCCTGGAGAGGTGCCCACTGAATGTGGCAGAGCAAAAACTGTTTTTTGAGGGGTGATCAGTGTTAGTATGTTAGATGTAAAGTGTCAGAACTAGTGTTCATCGGCTTGAAATCAAGTAGGCTGAAAGAGGGCAAGAAAAATGGCACCCATAAGCCTTCTGTTCCCAGAGAAAATTTCTACAGATCTCTGTGCCAGTGGCACATGCCCTAAAATTAGTTAATAAATCTTCACTTTTGGCCCAGGCCCTTTTCCAACTACTGCCTCTGTGTTGGGTCTTGGAGGGGGTGAGATTGTGTGCAAGACCTTTAAGAGTAGAGTTTTGGTTTTCTCTAGGCCTCTGGATCTTCTGGAGTTAAGCCCCATTCATTTTCATAGCCAGACATTATGAGAACTCATCTACCTGGTTCAGATCCCTCAGGGCAGGGATTACCCAATGTGATGCTTGAACTCTCACTCCTCAGGGAGTACCCTTGTGCCAGTGACATACCTCCTGCTTATGGGTTGCCATGTCAGGGTTTTGGTTCCTGATTAGACAGTGTGTTTGCCCCTCCAATGCTTTGGCCTTTTCTTTATATCTTCAGCTGTGGAAGAACTGTTCTGCTAGTTTTCAGGTTGTTCCCAGAGAGAGTTTCACTATACAGAGTCACAAACTCTGCTGTGTCCATGGGAGGAAGTGACCTCAGGATCTTACTACTCTGCCACCTCCCATTTTTCTTGGAATTCCATATTTATAAAGGGGTCATTTCCCCCAAGAAGACATAACAATCTTTAACTTTTAATATGCCTAACAACAGAGCATCAAAATACATGATGGATAGAACTCCATGGAGAACTAGACAAATCCACAATTACAGTTGGAAATTTCAACAATTTATCAGAAGTGGATGGATCCAGCAGGCAGAAAATCAGTAAGGACATAGTTGAATTTAACAATACCATCGTTCAACTGGATATTACTGACATCAGTAGACTACTCCATCCAACAATAGCAGAATACACGTTCTTCTCAAGATCACATGGACTGTGGGGTGCGTAGGTGGCTCAAGTCAGTCGAGTATCCGACTCTTAATTTCAGTTCAGGTCATAATCTCAGGGTTGTGAGATCAAGCCATGTGTCAGGCTCTGTGCTAGGGGTGGAGCCTCTTTGGGATTCTTTTTCCTCCATCTCCTTTGTCCCTACCCTTTTCTGAAAAAAAGATCACATGAGGGACACCTGGGTGGCTCAGTTGGTTAAGCAGCTGCCTTCGGCTCAGGTCATGATCCCAGCGTCCTGGGATCAAGTCCCACATCGGGCTCCTTGCTCAGCAGGGAGCCTGCTTCTCCCTCTGCCTCTGCCTACCTCTCTGTCTGCCTGTGCTCGCTCTCTCTCTCTCTCTAACTAATAAATAAATAAAATCTTAAAAAAAATAAAATTAAATTTAAAAAAAAAGATCACATGAACCATTCACCAATATTGATCACATTGTTGGTCATAAAATATACATTAACAAATTTAAAAGAATAAAAATTGTAGAGGCAGGCAGAGAGGAAGGGAAGCAGGCTCCCTGCTCAGTGACCTGAGTGACCCTCAGAGTGACCTGAGCCGAAGGCAGAGGCTTTAACCCACTGAGCCACCCAGGCACCCCTAGATAGTACACTTCTAAATAACACATGGGTGAAAGAAGAAATCTCAAGAGAAATTTAAAAATATTTTGAACTAAGGGAAAATGAAAATGCAACTTACCACAATTTCTGGGAAACAGTAAAAACAGTGCTTAGAGAAACATTTATAGTGTTGAATGCATAAATTTAAAAAATCTAATATCAATCATCTAAGTTTCCATGTTAGAAAACTAGAAAGACAAAAGCAAATTAAATCCAAAGTTAGGAGAAGAAAAGAAATAAGAATTAGAGTAGAAATCAATTAAATTGAAAAGCAGGTATTAGAGAAAATCAATAAAACCAAAAATTAGTTCATTGAGAAGATAAATCAAATCAATAAGCCTCTAGCTAAGCTAACTAAGAAAAAAGAGAAAGGACCCAAATTACTAATTTCAGAAATGAAAGAGGGCACATCTTTACAGATCCTATGGATATTAAAAGGATAATGAAGATATACTGTGAACCCCTCTATGCCCACATATTTGATAGCCCAGATAAAATGAACTAATTTCTGGAAAGACACAGTCTGCCAAAAATCATAGAAACACTACTAAGACAATCTGAATAGTCCTGTATCTTTTAAAAGAAATTAATAACCTTCCAAAATAAAAAGCACTGATCCCAGTTAGGTTCACTGGTGAATTCTGCGATATATTTAAGGAATAAATTACACCAATTCTCTATAATCTCTTTCAGAGAGTAGAAGCAGAAGGAATTCTTCCTGACTCATTCTATGAGGCCTGCGTTACCTTAATTCCCAAACTAGACAAAGACATTGCAAGGAAAAAAAAAAAAAAACCCACTACAAATCAATAATTCCTGCAAACTTTCTCAACAAAATATTATCAAATTTAATCTAACAATATGTAAAGCAAGTGGTACATCACAATTATTTTTTTAAAGATTTTATTTATTAATTTATTTGACAGAGAGAGAGAGAGAGCACACAAGCAGGGAGAGCAGCAGAGGGAGAAGCAGACTCCCTGCTGAGCAGGAAGCTACATGCCAAGCTTGATCTCACCCCTGGAACCACCATCCAAGCCGAAGGCAGATGCCCAACTGACTGAGCCACTCAGGTACCTGAATCAAGGGGGTTTATCTTAGATATGCAAGGTTGGTCAAAATTCAAAAATCAATTGATGTAATCATCACATCAAAAGTCCAAAGAAGAAAAATCACACGGTCTTACCAATAGATGCAGAAAAAACTATTTGACAAATCCAACACTCATTTATCATAAAAACTCTCAGTAAACTAGTAATTGATGGTAACCTCCTCAATATGATCAAAATATCTTTAAGAAACCTACAGCTAACATCATACTTTATGGTAAGACTCTCAAAGCTTTCCTAGTAAGGTCAGGAACAAGACAAGGATATTCTCTCTCTCCACTGCCACTCAACATTGTTCTAGAAGTCCTAAATAATGCAATAAGATAGGAAAAGTAAATACAAGATATGGAAATTGGGAAAGAAGAGATGAAACTGTCTTTGTATGCAGATAAAATTATTGTGTATGTAGAATATCTAAAAGAATTGACAAAAAACTAATAAACAATCATAGCAAGGTTGTAGGATATAAGGCTAATTTTCAAAAGCCAATTACTTTTTTATGTACCAGAATGATGAAGTGGAATTTGAAATAAAAAATACAATACCGGGAGCCTGGGTGGCTCAGTCAGTTGTGTGTCTGCTTTTGGATCAGGTGGTTCTGGGGTCCTGGGATCAAGCCTCAAGTTGGAGGGTGGTCCCTGCTCAGTGGGGAGTCTGCTTGTCTTCTCCCTCTTCCCTCCCTCTTACCCCATTCATGTTCACTCTCTATTTCTCACATGCTCACTCTCTCTTTCAGATAAATAAAAGCTTTTTAAAAATATGATACCAGCAGCAAAAGCGGTCCTAAGGGGGAAATACATAGCCATCCAAGCCTCCCTCAAAAAAATTGAAAAATCCAGGGACGCCTGGGTGTCTCAGTTGGTTAAGCGGCTGCCTTCGGCTCAGGTCATGATCCCAGTGTCCTGGGATCGAGTCCCACATCGGGCTCCTTGCTCGGCAGGGAACCTGTTTCTCCCTCTGCCTCTGCCTGCCTCTCTGCCTGTGCTCACTCTCTCTGACAAATAAATAAATAAAATCTTTAAAAAAAATTTTGAAAAATCAAAAAAAAATTGAAAAATCCAGAATACACCAGCTATTTTTACACCTTAAAGAACTGGAGAATCAACAACAAATTAAGCCAGCTCCACACACAAAATGGAAATAATCAAGATTAGAGCAGAGATCAATGAGACAGAAACTAGAGATACAGTAGAATGCATCAATGAAACTAGAAGCTGGTTTTTTTAAAGAATCAATAAGATTGATAAACCATTGGCCAAACTAATTCCAAAGAAAAGAGAGAACACCCAAATTAATAAAATTATGAATGAAAAGGGAGATCACTACTAACACCAAGGAAATAGAAACAATCATCAGAAATTATTATCAACAGTTATATGCCAATAAGTTAAGCAACCTAGATGAAATGGATGCATTGCTGGAAAACTATAAAATTCCAAAACTGAATCAGGAAGAAATTGACAACCTGAATAGACCAATATCTAGTAACAAGATTGAAGCGGTGATCAAAAACCTCCCAAAAAACAAGAGCCCAGGACCTGACGGATTCCCTGGGGAATTCTACCAAACTTTCAAAGAAGAAACAACACCTATTCTCCTGAAGCTGTTTCAAAAAATTGAAACAGACGGAAAACTCCCAGACTTTTTTTTATGGCACCAGCATTACCCTGATCCCCAAACCAGGCAAAGACCCCACCAAAAAGGAGAATTTCAGACCAATATCCCTGATGAATATGGATGTTAAGACTCTCAAAAAGATCCTAGATAATAGGATCCAACAGTACATTAAAAAGATTATCCACCATGACCAGGTAATTTATCCCTGGGTTGCAAGGGTGGTTCAAGATTCACAAACCAATCAGTGTGATAGAACAAATCAATAAAGGAAGAAAGAAGAACCACAGGGTCCTCTCAATTGATGCAGAAAAAGCATTTAACAAAATCCAGCATCTGTTCCTAATTAAAACGCTTCAAAGTATAGGGATAGAGGGAACATTCCTCAACTTTATAAAATCTATCTATGAAAAACCCACAGCAAATATCATCCTTAATGGGAAAAATCTCACAGCCTTCCCGTTGAGGTCAGGAACAAGACAAGGATGCCCACTCTCACCACTCTTGTTCAACATAGTATTAGATCCTAACAACAGTAATCAGACAACAAAGAGAAATAAAAAGTATTCAAATTGGCAAAGAAGGAGTCAAACTCTCTCTCTTCACAGATGACATGATACTTTATATGGAAAACCTAAAAGACTCCACCCCAAAACTACTGGAACTCATACAGCAATTCAGTAATGTGGCAGGATACAAAATCAATGTACAGAAATTGGTTGCTTTCTTATACACTAACAACAAAAACACACAAAGGGAAATTAGAGAATTGATTCCATTTACTATAGCACCAAGAACCATAAGATACCTGGGAATAAACCTAAACAAAGAGGTAAAGGATCTGTACTTAGGAACTACAGAACACTCCTGAAAGAAATTAAAGAAGACACAAAAAGATGGAAGACCATTCCATGCTCTTGGATCAGAAGAAAAATCATTGTTAAAATGTCTATACTGCCTAGAGCAATCTATACTTTCAATGCCATTCCGATCAAAATTCCACCGGCATTTTTCAAAGAGCTGGAGCAAACAATCCTAAAATTTGTATGGATCAGAAGAGACCCCGAATTGCTCAGGAAATGTTGAAAAAGAAAAACAAAATTGGGGCATCATATTGCCCGATTTCAAGCTTTACTACAAACCTGTGATCACCAAGACAGCATGGTACTGGCATAAAAAGAGACACATAGACCAGTGGAACAGAGTAGAGAGCCCATATATGGACCCTCAACTCTATGGTCAAATAATCTTTGACAAAGCAGGAAAAAATATCCAGTGGAAAAAAGACAGTCTCTTCAATAAATGGTGCTGGGAAAATTGGACAGCTATGTGTAGAACAATGAAACTCAACCATTCTCTTACACCATACACAAAGATAAACTCGAAATGGATAAAAGACCTCAATGTGGGGCAGGAATCCATCAGAATCCTAGAGGAGAGGATAGGCAGTAACCTCTTCGATATCGGCCACAGCAACTTCTTTCAAGATATTTCTCCAAAGGCAATGGAAACAAAAGGGAAAATAAATTTTTGGGACTTCATCAAGATCAAAAGCTTCTGCACAGCAAAGGGAACAGTCAACAAAACAAACAGGCAGCCCATGGAATGGGAGAAGATATTCACAAATGACAATACAGACAAAGGGCTGATATCCAGGATCTATAAAGAACTCCTCAAATTCAATACACACAAAACAGATAATCATATCAAAAAATGGGCAGAAGACATGAACAGATACTTCTACAATGAAGACATACAAATGGCTATCAGACACATGAAAAAATTTTCATCACCACTAGCCATCAGGGAGATTCAAATCAAAACCACATTGAGATACCACCTTACACCAATTAGAATGGCCAAAATTAACAAGACGGGAAACAATTTGTGTTGGAGAGGATGTGGAGAAAGGGGAACCCTCTTACACTGTTGGTGGAAATGCAAGTTGGTGCAGCCACTTGGGAAAGCTGTGTGGAGATTCCTTAAGAAATTAAAAATAGAGCTTCCCTATGACCCTGCAATTGCACTACTGGGTATTTACCCCAAAGATATAGATGAAAAGAAGGACCATCTGTACCCCAATGTTCATAGCAGCAATGGCCACAGTCGCCAAACTGGAAAGAACCAAGATGCCCTTCAACAGATGAATGGATAAGGAAGATGTGGTCCATATATACTATGGAGTATTATGCCTCCATCAGGAAAGATGAATACCCAACTTTTGTATCAACATGGACGGGACTGGAAGAGATTATGCTAAGTGAAATAAGTCAAGCAGAGAGAGTCAATTATCATATGGTTTTGCTTATTTGTGGAGCCTAAGAAATAACACGGAGAACATGGGGAGATGGAGAGGAGAAAGGAGTTGGGGGAAATTGGAGGGGGAGATGAACCATGAGAGACTATGGACTCTGAAAAACAATCTAAGGGTTTTGAAGGGGCAGGGGGTGGGAAGTTGGGTGAGCCTGTTGGTGGGTATTATGGAGGGCATGTATTGCATGGAGCACTGGGTGTGGTGCATAAACAATGAATTCTGGAACACTGAAAAGAAATTTTATGTATTTATTTTTTATTTACTTATTTTTTAAAGATTTTATTTATTTGACAGAAATCACAGGTAGGCAGAGAGGCAGGCAGAGAGAGAGGAAGGAAGGCAGGCTCCCTGCTGAGCAGAGAGCCCGACGTGGGGCTTGATCCCAGGACCCTGGGATCAGACCTGAGCTGAAGGCAGAGGCTTTAACCCACTGAGCCACTCAGGTGACCCCGAAAAGAAATTTTAAAAATAAATAAAAAATTTTAAAAAATACAATACCATTTACATCAGCACCCCAAAACATGAAATATTTAGATATAAATGAAACAAATCACAAGATCTGTATGAATAAAACTACAAATCTCTGGTAAATGAAATCAAAGAAGAACTAAATATATGGAGAGATATTTCAAGTTCATGGATACTAAGACAATATTGTCTAGATGTCATTTCTTTCCAATTTGATCTATAGATTCAATGTAATCCCAATCAAAATCCCAGCAAATTATATTTTTGATATGTGCAAACTGCTTCTTAAGTTTATAAGGAGAGGAAAAAGACCCAGAATAGCCAATACAATATTGAAAGAAAAGAACAAAGTTGGAGGAATAATGGTACCCAACTTTAAGACTTACTATAAATTCACACTAATCAAAACAATACTGTATTAGAGAAAGAGTAGACAAATAGATCAATGAAACAGAATAGAGAGTCCAGAAACAGACCATCATAAATAAAGATCAACTGATCTTTGGCAAAGAACAAAGGCAATATATAGAACAAGACTGTCTTTTCAATAATGGTGCTGGAACAACTGGTCATTCACATTTTAAAAAAGAGGGAGAGAGAGAATCTATACTCAAACCTTACAACCTTCATGGAAATGAACTCAAAATGGATCATAGACCTAAATGTAAAACACAAAACTTTAAAAATCCTAGAAGAAAAATTGAAGAAAATTTAAATGACTTTTGGTTTGGTGATGACTTTTTGTTATTTATTTTTAAAGATTTTATGTATTCATTTGATGGAGAATGGGAGCAAGCACAAGCAAAGGGAGTGGCAGAGGGAGAGGGAAAACCAGGCTCCGCACCAAGCAGGGAGCTTGATCTGAGACTTGACTCCAGGACCCTGGGATCATGACCTGAGCCAAAGGCAGATGCTCAGTTGGCTGAGGCACCCAGGCAACCCATGGTGATGACTTTTTATATATAACACCATAGGTATGATTTATGAGAGAATGAACTGATAAGCTGAACTTCATTAAAATGAAAAACTTCTGCTCTGCAAAATACACTGTCATGAGAATAAAAAGACAAGCTCTTCAAAAAAAAAAAAACAAGCTCTTCGGTTGCAAGAAAATATTTGCCAAAGACATCTGATAAAGGACTTTTACCAAAGTATACAAGCAACTCTTAAAACAACAATAAGAATCTGATTGTGGGCCAATAGCTTTAACAGACACCTCAGAAAAGACATATAAATGGCAAATGAGCACAAGGAAAGATGTTCCATATGGCATATTATCAGCAAAATGCAAACTAGAAAATGAGGTACCACTATACCCATAACAAAATGGTCAGAATCTAGAACAGTGACAACTCCAAATGGGGGCAAAAGTGTAGAGCAACAGGACCAGCTGGGCATGCAGAGTGGTATAGACACTTTGGAAGGCCATTTGTCAACTTCTTAAATGCTAAACATAATCTTACTGTAAAATCCAGCTATCTTGCTGCTAGCTATTTACCCAAAGGTGTTGAAAACTTATATCCATACAAAAATCTGCACACAGTTGTTTATAGCATCTTCATTCATAACTGCCAAGCTTGGAAACAACCAAGATGTCCTTCAGTAAGTGAATGGATAAATTGACTGTGGTACATCCAGACAATGGAATATTATTCAATATTACAAAGAAACGAGCTACTGAGCCATGAAAAGACAGAGGAATCTTAAATGCACATTACTAAGTGAAAGAAGGCAGTCTAAACAGGCTACACACTATATGATTCCAATTATATGACATTCTAGAAAAGGTAAAACTATGGAGACAATAAAAACTTCAGTGATCTCCTCCAGAGGTTGGTTGGGGAGAGGGTTGAATAGGAGGTGCACAGGGGAGTTTTAGGGCAATGAAAGTACTCTCTATGGGACGCCAGGGTGGCTCAGTAGGCAAAGTGTCTGACTTTGCTCAGGTCATGATCTCAGGGTCCTGGGATTGAAACCTGACTGGGCTCCTCACTCAGAGGGGAGTCTGCTTTCCCTCTTCTTCTCCCTTTGCCCCTCCCCCTGGTCCTTCTCTGTCTCTTTCAAATCAATTAAGAGAAAGCACTCTGTGTAGTACTGTGATGGTGGATACATGTCACCATAAATTTTTCCAGACCCATAGAATATACACTACTGAGTGAAACCTATTGGACTCTGTGTGATGTGTCAATATCAACTGTAACAGATGTATAATTTTTGTCAATAAATGTGTCAATATCAACTGTAACAGATGTATAATTTTTGTGGGTTATGTACATAATGGGGGAAACTGTGCATATGTAGGATCAGGAAGTATATGGGAAATCTCTGTACTTTCCTTTTAATTTTGCTGTGAATCTAAAACTGATCTAAAAAATGAAGTTTAGGGGCACCTGGGTGGCTCAGTGGTTTAAAGCCTCTGCCTTTGGCTCAGGTCATGATCCCAGGGTTCTGGGATGGAGGCCCGCATTGGGCATCGGGATCTCTGCTCAGCGGGGAGCCTGTCCCTCCTCCCACCCCGCCTGCCTCTCCGTCTACTTGTGATCCCTGTCTGTCAAGTAAATAAATAAAAAGTGAAAAATGAAGTTTAAAAGTGACAACAATAGGGACTCCTGGGTGGCTCAGTAGGTTAGGATCTGTATTAGACTCAGGTCATGATCCCAGGGTTCTGGGATTGAGTCTCTCATGGGACTCCTTGCTCAGTAGGGAGCCTGCTTTTCCCTCTGCCTGCTGTTTCCCCCGCTTTTGTGCTCTCTCTCCCCGCCCTCTGACAGATAAAATCTTTAAAAAAATAAACAAAAATAAAAGTGACAACAATAAGAAGATATTGTTATGAAGGTTAATGAGTTAATAAGTGTAACACAATTGAAATAATGCCTGGCAGGTTTTGCTTTGTCTCAGCTAGGAGTGCGGTGCTACTGGCATCTAGGTGGTAGGAGCCAGTTACGCTTCTAAACATCTGCTCACAACAAATAATTATTTGGTCCAAAATGCAAATAGTGTTGAGCTTTAGAAAAGATGCTTTAATGCATCTGAGGTCCCATGATGTGGATGGCCTGACCTAGGGAATGAATATAGCTAAAGAAGGGAGAAGGACTTCAACTTGGCTCTCTAACATACTAAAGATTATTACTAAGAAAGCTATAATGTCTGAGGAGTGGCCAGTGAAGTGTAAGAACACGAGGAGAATATGGTAGTACAGAAGACAGAACAGGGTTTCCAGAAGGTATGAGAAAAGTGACCAATAATAACACTTAAGGTTTCAGAATATTTTCCAAAGATTATACTGTAATTCATTTACTATGCACAATAACTCTGTTAAGTAGGTATTATTACCAAATTATACATGGTGAAACTCAGGCACTGGTCTACAAAGTCAAATGCTGCTGAGAAGTCTGAGATCTGACTGTTGCACCTGGTAAAGTAGAGGCTGTCACCATTGTGCCAAGAGAGGTTTCAGAGGAATGGAATGTGGAGACAGATATCTGATTAATGTGGCTTAAGGAGATATCAAATTAGCAAATAGAGATAGGAAATATAGGCAATTCTTCTGCTTTCTCTGTTTCTATCTTTCTAGTAAAGAAATAGCTAAAGGATAACATAGGCCTAGAAAGGGGTTTTTTCGTTCCTTTTTTTTTAAGGTGACAGTTTTATCAGCAGTTTGTTTTATTTTGCAGATGGACACAGTTGAATACAGATCGAGTGACTGACTACTTGAGAAGGTGACTAGATAACTGCAGAAGCAAAGTGCTTGGAAAGAAGATGCTATCCCATGGGTTGGCCTTACAGGGGATCACTGGCAATTCATTCTTGTTACAGGAAGGAAGGCTACATATGAAATTAGGTTAGTTGATTTGGTGCTGATAGAATGAGGCAATTTTATTCAGATTGTGCCTTTTTCTTCAGCAAAGTTCATACAAATTGACAATATTGGCTATGCATTCATATGCATTCGTACCTCACACTTGTGGTTGTAAATTTAAAGAGTGGTGAGAAAGTTATTATGGGGGGGAGGGAGAGTAAAGAAGAGGGAGAGCAGGAGAGGGAGCATAAGCTCATGTTTATATTGGCATGAGAATTTTGGAGCTGGGATTTTTGCTGAAGGAGAGGGGATATGTTCTCCAGCTTGCAAGGGATCATGGAGAATGTCTGTGCCTCATCTTTAAGTCCAGTGACACATGGGATGTCGGAAAAAGGTCCACTTTTAGGGAGGGCTGTTGGGGAAGCAATCTTCAGAGGAAAACCATATTCCAGTTAAAGCAGGAAGGTGAAGATGTTCAGAGAAAAAAAAAAGAAATAGGGGATTTTGCTGATTACAGAGAGTGAGTTTCCAAGCAGTCAAGAGATGGCTTTGGAGCAACTGAGAGGGGTGTGGGGAATTGAGCCAGACTCAGGAATTTGCAGACCTACACAGGGATTAGAGTCTGGGTGATTAGAATTTGGATGGTAACTAAGGTAAATAGGGATTAATCTTGATGGTATTTTATTTTTAAATTTTTGAAAAGTTAAGAAATTTTAGGGCATAATTTACATAAAGTAATACTGACGCTTTTAGTTTACCAAGTTTTGACAAACACATATAATTGTGTAGCCACCACCTCATTCAGAATATAGTTTCATCATTCCAAAAATTTCCCTGTGTCCCTGGGTAATCACCCCCCACCTCCAGCTCCCGGCAACCACTGATCTGTGTTCTGTAGTGCATTCCTTTTTATTGCTGAGCGTATTCCATTATTTGAAGGTCATGCTGTTTACCTAGCTCTAGTTTGGACGTTTGGAGTGTTTCCGTTCTTGTTGATTACAAATAAAGCCCCTATAAAGAGTTGCATGTAGTTTTTTGTGTGAATACAAGTTTTCATTTCACTTGGATAATTAGGAGTGGGATTGCTCTTCTTAAGTGAGCATATGTTTAACCTCATTAGAAACTACTGAAATGTTTTGCAGAGAGTGAATTCATTTCTTTTTAACACTCACTGAAGAGTGCCTGCCCATGTCCCAGGAGAGTACTGAGCGGAATTGAGTAGTTTGGCAGACACTGCATGGCTCACAAATCTTAAAATATTTGCAATCCAACCCTTTACAGAAAATATTTGCTGGCCCTTGTTATGGAGTATGGCCTATTTCATAAGCAATTTCATGGAGTCCTTCTCTGAGGCGAATAATCAACAGTATAATTATTTTATGGAATGGATAGTCTTATCAGTAAATATAATAAGAACTTTGCTGTTGACAGGCAGAAATAAATGTTTTGAGGTGTTTCAATCACAGAGAAATATCTTCTTATTCAATGCCATGCGTAAAATTTGCAAGTTTTCGTTTTCCCATAGTCATTGAGAATTGAGCTGGGTATCTAAAAGAATATGGATATTCCTCAAATCATTGTGTTTTCACAAACTGGTGCACATATAACAATTTTTCTCATAAGTGCAACCCAACAGTCAGCTAACTTACAAGGGTTGGAAACCGCATTTAGCGTAGCCTAGGAGGTGGTTTGGATCTGCAGCTCATGTAATATTGTGTTGCTGCCCATGTTAGGTATCTTGCCGTTGGCGCAATAATGCGCAGGCGCGTTAGCTCCGGCGCCGGCCTTTGCGGAGGGGCGGGACTTACAGCCGGCGTCTCTTCTTGTAACTGCGGCTGGTGGCAGCGCCATTTTGAACGTGCAGCTACTGCGGCCGTGATCCTGACCAGGCAGGGCAGCGCGCTAAGCGACCTGGTCGTCTTTTCTGACTTTTTCCTTCTATATTCCGTATTTATAGGTATATATAGAGATACAGCTATAGCTCTAGAATTACATCCGGTATCGGAATTGAACTCACTAAGATGATGTTAAGAGGAAACCTGAAGCAAGTACGCATTGAGAAAAACCCGGCCCGCCTTCGAGCTCTTGAGTCCGCCGGAGGCGAGAACGAGCCCTCGGCCGCCATGGCCCTCGCGCTCGCGGGGGAGCCGGCGCCACCTGCCCCGGTTCCTCCGGAGGACCACCCGGATGAAGAGATGGGATTCACCATTGACATCAAGAGCTTCCTCAAGCCGGGCGAAAAGACGTACACGCAACGCTGCCGCCTCTTCGTGGGGAACCTGCCCACAGATATCACGGAAGAGGACTTCAAGAGGCTCTTCGAGCGCTATGGCGAGCCCAGCGAGGTCTTCATCAATCGGGACCGTGGCTTCGGCTTCATCCGTTTGGTGAGTGTGGTGCATGGCTGGCGGGGGTGTGAGGGGAAGGGGGCGTGAAGAGAGGCCCCTGTGAGGAGCGGGACGCCGCGGGTCGTCGTCCACGTTCTTTAGCTGCGGTGGAGAAAGCTCTTGTCCCAGCTGCGGCCTTTGCTATGGCCTGTGAAAATCGCGGCGCCTCCCGTCCTTGTTTTTCCCGCCGCGCTGGATTGTCCTCTCACCCAGGGCAGCGTTTGAGCCCGGAATTTCCGATTAGTGGGCTCAGTTTGCCGTAGCTCCTTGGTTGCTGTTGCCAACGTTTTCTGCTCTGCACGCGTCCGGCTTCGCTTGCCCGGCGCTACGTAGGCTACGGCTAACCCGGCCCAGTTTGCGGTTCTAGTTCTCTGATTCCCACAAGGGTCAGGAACGTTTTGGGGTGAGACTTCTTCCAGGCAAAATTGTGTTGTAAGCGAAATAATGTATTTGGAACGGAAGCTTCGGTCTTACCAGAAATTTCATTGGGCATGGAGGACCAACCAGCGGACTCGCTCCTTAAAAATTTTCCAAATCATCTCCTTGGTTGCAACCAGACTTGGATGCGTTTAACGGTAAACCATGTTTCTCACCTGACCTCAGCGCAGCCCACCTTTAACTGCCTCGTTCTTAAACTCTGCAGTATTGGGGCGATGTTGAATTGTTAACGTATCTAATGTAGGCTGCTCTCTTCCCAAGCGTTCTGGACGTTTCCACGTGTTGGGGGGTATGAATTATATATCATTTTATATTTTACGTGCACATTATAATGCTAAAAGAGCATGCATTTTACTTTATAGTTTAAGCCTTAAAACTTTTCCAATAACATGCAAAATTTGTGCCTCCCTTAGTGTGTGTTTTTTTTTTAATTCAGAGAGGGGTTTACTTTTGCAGGTCAAAATAGCTACTTTATTTGGTTTTCCCATGTGCTTTGTGGTGAATTACATCAGTGTCAGTTATATAGCTTTATTGTAATTCGTGTTTAGATGCTGGATTTTTTTTCCAACAAAATATTTTTCTTGGAGACATTTTTACACAAAGACTTCGTATTTTGTATTGCCTTTCTAGTTTGACCCTCAAATTTTATGTGCATGGCAGTTTGTGAAGCTTTATTACTGGAGTTTTAACATTCAAAATCGAGTTCTCTTCGTGATTGGCCAAGGCAAAGTTTTAATATGTAGGTAGAATTGATTGTAATTTAATGACATTGTATTTTTTAGGGAGAACATTTGAACTTCTTTTTTTAAGATTTTATTTATTTATTTGACAGAGAGCTAGAGACTAGCACAAGTAGGTAGAAGGAGAGGGAGAAGCAGTGCTCTCCCCGCTGCGCAGGAAGTGCGATGTTGAGCTGGATCCCAAGACCCTGGGATCATGACCTGAGTAGCAAGTAGCTGCTTAACCTACTGAGCCATCCAGGTGCCCCTGAACATTTAAAATCTAAATGGCTTCAAGAGAAGGGTATATCTTCACAGGGTATTATTAATAAGACCGGGAAATTTCCTTAAAATTGAAGTTAAGTAATCAGTGCATTTTGAACATGAAATTATAAATAATTATCTTTTGGATATTAGAGAAACTGTCATTTGGTAAAATTATTTTTGATACAATTACAAAAGTTATCTTAAAGGAATTTAGGTTTCTACAAAATATTTTAGGCAATTTTTAGTAAACTTTCCAAAAAGATGTTACTTAACATTTTCATAGTCTTTTTAGCCTCTGGCACCCTGTATGTCTGTTTTAAAGTTGACATTCTGGAGAAAGAATGGTAGGCCGGGATTTCCTTTGCTTTGGAAACTTTACACTTAAAAAATAAGCCAGTAGTAAACATTTTGACATGAAAAAATCTTCTGTCTTTAAGGCTACTAATAATCCTTTTTTTCTTTTAGTGTATTAGCCCTATCCGATAGAACTTCTGCAGTGATGGAAATGCTATGTGTATGTGCTGTCCAGTATAGTAGTTACTAGCCACATGTGACTGTTGAGCACTTGAAATGTGGCAGTTGTGCTGGAGAATTTGAACTTTAAATTTTATTTATTCTTAAATAGCCACATATGGCTAATGGATATTTGCTTTTAGTTTCTTTAAAAAGAATAAAAAGTCTATGGGATTATGAAATGGGGAGGTGAGAACTGCTTTTGTCTGCTCCTTAGGGATATGCTCCTCCGAACGTATCATGCGGTATTTTTGTGTAGGCATGTTAAAAATAAGTCATTGGGAAATGAGAATTTGGTTTACAAGGTTTGACTTTATGGATAACTTTACTGTTTAATCTGAGCTCTGTGATTAACAGGTGCATTTAAAAGCCTTAAATATTTCTGAGCGATTATGTATCTTTTTCTACTTAGGGAAATCATAGTGTATACCTGATTTGAATGTAAGTAATGGTGTAATGCCTCTAGTGTGTGGTGGTGGTATAGTGGCCCTATAATAGTGGTGTAATTTTATTTGATTTATATTTTTAGATATACTTTTTTACTTGTTCAGTAATTAATCTTTAAAATTAAATGAATTTTCTTACATTGGCTTTTTGGTTAATTGATGAGGTAAGACAATATTTTGGAGATGGTGCAGGGTCAGCATTGCTAGAATGTAACAGTGAGGAAAAAGAATTGAAGCATTTCCTCATAAGGTCCTAATCTATATTATGAATCCACGGTACATTAGGGTTGAAATTGTTTATTTTAGATACATTTTGTGGAATTTTAGACCCCAAAGCTTCTTTTTTAGGATTTGACTGGTTACTGACGTTAGATTGGCTAAACTACTGAGAAGTTGTAGTGCATTTTTAAAAAAATTTGTTTATTTAAATGATCTCTACACCCACTGAGGGGTTCAAACTGCAGACCCTGACTGAGATTAAGAGCCACCTTCTCAGACTGACTCCTCCAGGAGTCCCAGTGGTGCATTTTAAAGATAGTTTAATGTAGTTAAAACTGGTTATTAGTTTGACCTGAACTCTGTTTCTGCTTTTATCTCCCCCCTCCCCTACTTTTAGTTTAGTAAACCAGATTTCTGGAGTGGTGATTCACAAAAGTGTGGGTCCTTTCCAGCAGATTCATCTCTCTCTAGTGCACTTACATTATTTTCCCTATCATTCATGCTAGCAATGAATGAGCAGTCTCAAAAATTGTTAACTGGGAGTTTGTTAGAAGTGCAAATTCCGAGACCCCACCCAAGATTAGATCTACTAATCAGAAGTTGTGGGGTTGGGACCAACAATCTTGTTTTGTTTTTGTTTTAAATATTTTATTTATTTATTTATTTCACAGACAGAGATCATAAGTAGGCAGAGAGGCAGGAAGAGAGTTGGGGGAAGCATGCTCCCTGCTGAGCAGAGAGCCTGATCCGGGGAGATGCAGGGATGTGGGGATAGGGGATATACGGGTCTCTGTGGGTCTCAATCCCAAAACCCTGAGATCATAACTGAGCCGAAGGCAGAGGCTTAATCCACTGAGTCACCCAGGTTTGGGTGGCTTGGGTTTTAATTAGCCCTCCATGTTATTCTTATGCTTGCTAAGATTTGAGAACCACTATTATAAATAAAGAGTTAAAAATCTACTGAATTTACATTAATTTAGCCACTGGGGACTAAACCCTCTCCCCTTGGGTTTTTTGTTTTTAATAATGAAATGCTGTGTGCTTCTTACAGAATGTCAAATACTAGAGAAGATGTAGAATCTCCTTAGTGGCCTTTCCAGCATATAATTTCAAGTGCTCTTTTAGTTCAGGGAAGTTTTCTTATTACAATTTTAATTCTAGTGAAAGGTTGTCCCCTAACACATTAAATGTAATCACTGTTAAACTTTTTGTGATTTTTTCCATATCAAACCATACTGTACACATTCTGGTGTGATTTGAGGTTTTCATTTAATATCTCTTTGACATCTCATATCATGAGATTGATTTTTAATGACCATATTGTATTTTACAGTATGGGTGGACTGCCAGTTACCCAGCCAACTTTCTGTTGATTGACTTGAAGGCTGTTTCCATTTTGTATCAGTGGATTTCCTTGTGCTTATTAATTTAGTACTGTTGGCAGTGGTGAATTTTAACCACTAGCAAACAATAAAAAGATCTGGTGCTTTGGAAAGAGCCTTTTGAAAGGGTCCGACAGACATCATGAGATCCTAATTCAAGCAATCTCTGTCTTGGGGTAGTCAGTTTCTTATTATTTTTCATATTCCTTTTAAGTTGAAAACCTGTAGTTTTACTTTTTATGCGAAGTGATGCAGGGACACTAGCTGGAAGGAGGAATTTATAGTGTATTGGTAGTATGAATTATGTATAGATCTGGGAGTGAGTTACTTCAACCTGTCTAGGCTTATTTCCCTATATGTGAAGAGAGGATATTAACAACGCACTTTGTAAGGTTGTTGATGAGGATAATGGAAGCTAATTGTGTGTATTTATGTACATATATATCTATTTATATGAAAAATGAATGGCTAGCATATAGTACCTACTTAGTAAAATTTACCTTGTTATCATTATTTGGCAGTATGAAGTAGAGAAATCATTGGTTTCATTTCAAACACGTAATTTTAATTGATTTTATAGATAACTTTAGTACACATTTATGGCAGTCGTTCATAAATGGGGTGGTTTTATTTCCCAGGGGACATTTGACAGTGTCTGGAGACATTTTTCATTGTCAAAAATGGGGGTTGTCCTACTGGCTTAAACCTCCTGTAATGCACAGGACATCTCCCCACAACAAGAATTATCTTGCCCATAATGTCAAGAGTGCTGAAGTTGAGAAACCCTGAAGTAGAATTATTTAATGAAAAGTATAAATTTTGAAGAAGGATTATGGCTTTGAAAATTCATGACAGCATAAACATTTTATTTGGCCCAAAATTAATTGAATTCATTGCTAACTGTAAAAAAAATTACTTGATTTAACATAAAAATTGGGATTTCCTGCTTTTCTTGGGGAAATAATTTATGATGTTGTGAATATACTTGACTGAATTTGAGCAGGAGATGCCCTCTGGAAGCACTTTTCAGTTTTATTTATTTCATTTATTTATTATTAAGATTTTATTTTTAAGTAATCTCTACTCCCAATGAGGGGGTTGAATTCACATTCCCAAGATCCAGAGTGACGTACTCTACCAACTGATGCAGCCAGGTGCCCACCACTGTTCAGTTTTAGTAAGTCCTCATCAGGTTCTCTTATTCTCCTATCCTTTAACATTTTATTATGAAAAAATTTCAAATATATAGTAATGAACATCTATTGATTCACCATCTAAATTCTCTAAGTTTTGTTTTATGTTTTTTTCACTTACCTATTCATCTCTTTCTCTACCCATCAGTTCTTGACTCTGAATACTCTAGCATGCTTATCATTAACTAGAGTCCAGTATTATTTTTTTGAGGTATTTGAAACCTGCATACAGCAAAAATGCACAAATTTTAAGTGTACAATTTAGAAAAATAACATTTAATTCAAACCTTTCAAGATAGAGAACACTATCATCCATAAAATTTCCTCATGCCTCTTGCCATTCCCATTCATACCCAACAGCATTGTAAAATCTACCTTTTAGAGTTGTTGGATTTTATGACATATTAAGTACAAAGTACCTATCCCTTGTTAGATATTTATTGAATGGTTGTTGGTACTTTTTTTTTTTTTTTAAAGATTTTATTTTTTATTTTCAGAGGGAGACACAGTGAGAGGGAACACAAGCAGGGGGAGTGGAAGAGGGAGAAGCAGGCTTCCTGCTGAGCAGAGAGCCTGATGCTGGGCTCCATCCCAGGACTCTGGGATCATGACCTGTGCCAAAGGCAGACGAATAACGACTGAGCCACCCAGGTGCCCCTGTTTGTTAGTATTTTTAAAGTGATTTAAATAATTTTTTTTTTTAAGATTTTATTCATTTATTAGTTAGAGAGAGAGAGAGCGAGCACAGGCAGACAGAGAGGCAGGCAGAGGCAGAGGGAGAAGCAGGCTCCCTGTGGAGCAAGGAGCCCGATGTGGGACTCGATCCCAGGACGCTGGGATCATGACCTGAGCTGAAGGCAGCCGCTTAACCAACTGAGCCACCCAGGCGTCCCTAAATAAATTTTTTTTTAAAGATTTTATTTATTCATTTGACAGAGATCTCAAGTAGGTGGAGAGGCAGGCAGAGAGAGAGAGGAGGAAGCAGGCTTCCCGTTGAGCAGAGAGCCTGATGCGGGGCTTGATCCCAGGACCCTGGGATCATGACCTGAGCCGAAGGCAGAGGCTTTAACCCAGTGAGCCACCCAGGCGCCCCTAAAAAATGTTTTTAAAGAGTAATTTCTATTTATTACTTTTGAAATTTTTTAAATTTACTTTTTAATTATTTTTTTAGAGATTTTATTTGTTTCTTTGAGAGAGTAGTGGGGAGAGGGAGAAGCAGGCCCCTTAATGAGCAGGGAGCCTGTCGCTGGGCTTGATCCAAGAACATTGGGATCATGACTTGAGCAGAAGGCAGATGCTTCACTGAGAGGCAGATGCTTCACTGACTGAGCCATCCAGGTGCCCCTGAAATTGTATTTTTAAGTAATCTCTATACCCAGGGTGGGGCTTGAACTTAAAACCCGGAGATTAAGTCACATGCCCTACTGACTTAGCTGGTTAGACCCCCAAGAGTAATTTTTAGAAATAGCTATTTTGAAAATCTGTAAAAAGGTTAGATTCATTTGTCTTTGTAAAATTAGTTCTGTAGATAGATTTTTGCATAACTGCAATAATTTAAAGCTGTCCTGAATATTTTAGGTATTGAATAAGGATCTATTGTGACGTTAAGACTTTTTTCATAAGACAATATATTTGTTCTCTTACAGATGCATATAAAACTTCTTTCAGTTCTCTCTGGAGAGTTCTCACAACACAAAGAAAAAGAACATACCTATATTGAACTTCAGTTTGTTGATTATTTTTAGATGTCTATATTCTATACCAGCTTGAATTCTTCAAGAAGGAGGTTCCCTAGTGGTTTCAGCAATGAATGTATTTTCTAGTTTATAAATGCATGTGCACTTGATTTTTCTGTATAATGGGGAGAACTCATGGCCCATGAATGTACACATTTGCTTCTCTCAATATAATGGAGAAATGTGTAGTCCACGAAAGTGTTTCAGAAGTGGTTATTAACATCTGATAGGAGTTTTCATAGATGATATAAGAAAGAAATAAAAAGGAAAGGGGATTTTCTGGCATTGGAGGGGTGAGATGTTTTATTAAGATGTAAATACAAAAACATGGAGTAAATGGGAAATTATTATGTTTTCAGTAATAGCTTCCAGTAACTGGTGCTTGGTCTCAAAAAAGTAATTATTTTCTTTTAATATATGTAGGAGATTTAAAAAAGAATATTTAATAGCTGGTAATTTCCGAATAGATAATATTTTAGTGATGACTTGGGACATTGGGGTATTTAAACATACTTATTTTTGAATAATTAGTACAATGCATGTGATACCAAAATCGAATGACACAAAAACAAAGTGACCCTATCCGCCATTTCCAAAAGCTACCCAGTTCTTCTCCCTAGAAACCACTATTTAAAATTATTTGTGTTACTATCATTAAAAAGTGATTTTTCCTTCTAAAAAGGAATCCAGAACACTGGCTGAAATTGCAAAAGCAGAGCTGGATGGCACCATTTTGAAGAGCAGACCTCTCCGAATTCGTTTTGCTACACATGGAGCAGCCCTAACTGTCAAGAACCTTTCGCCGGTTGTTTCCAATGAGCTGCTAGAGCAAGCATTTTCCCAGTTTGGTCCTGTAGAGAAAGCCGTTGTGGTTGTGGATGATCGTGGTAGAGCTACAGGAAAAGGTTTTGTAGAATTTGCAGCAAAACCCCCTGCACGAAAGGCTCTGGAAAGATGTGGTGATGGGGCGTTCTTGCTAACAACGTAAGTTTTAAAGATCTCATCATCCTTCTGTACAGTTGCAAATGGGCTTCTCTCTGTTCTGAACTTCTTTCTTTCCTTGTACAGTTCATACTGTTTTGGCATATGGGTAAGTAGGTGTTGAATAAATATTCACTGAATATAAATAAGGAATTTTTGTGTATCTCCAGGAGGCAGAAGTCATACTTCAGACTATTGATTCATACATGAATCTTAGAAAAGTTTTCTATTATGATTTTCATTCAGCTGACTATATCTGTTACATGAACTGGATTTGTTATATATTAATAGGTTATTCACAGAATTTCTGAAAATTCAAGAGAATCGAGCTTTGATGCTGTGCTTTCAGCAGAAATACAGCTAAAAGTAATGCCCAACCTCTTCATGAAATTGATAAATGTGTAATTTTCATGAATTAAAATGCACCCAATTTTATGTTATTTATTTATTTATTTTTAAGACTTTATTTGGCAGAGAGAATAAGTAGGCAGAGGGGCAGGGAGAGGGAGAAGCAGGCTCTCCGCTGAGCAGGGAGACCGACGTGGGACTCTATCCCAGGATCCTGGGATTATGACCTGAGCTGAAGGCAGCCGTTTAACTGAGCCACCCAGACGCCCCAAAATGCACCTAATTTTTTTTTTTAAAGATTTTATTTATTTATTTGACAGACAGAGATCACAAGTAGGCAGAGAGGCAGGCAGAGAGGAGGAAGCAGGCTCCCCGCAGAGCAGAGAGCCCGACATGGGGCTCGATCCCAGGACCCTGAGATCATGACCCGAGCTGAAGGCAGCGGCTTAATCCACTGAGCCACCCAGGCACCCCCTAATTTTTTTTTTAAGATTTTATTTATTTATTTGACAGACAGAGATAAC
>ML103719.1:0-45651 GCA_003697995.1 Taxidea taxus jeffersonii | reverse complement strand
CAGAGAGAAAGGAGGAAGCAGGCTCCCCGCAGAGCAGAGAGCCCGACATGGGGCTCGATCCCAGGACCCTGAGATCATGACCCGAGCTGAAGGCAGCGGCTTAATCCACTGAGCCACCCAGGCACCCCCTAATTTTTTTTTTAAGATTTTATTTATTTATTTGACAGACAGAGATAACAAGCAGGCAGAGAGGTTGGCAGAGAGAGAGGAGGAGGCAGGCTCCCTGCTGAGCAGAGAACCCGATGCGGGACTTAGTCCCAGGACCCTGGGATCATGACCTGAGCCTAAGGCAGAGGCTTGACCCACTGAACCACGGCGCCCCTGCACCCAATTTTAAATGTAAAACGCAATGAGTTTCAACAAGTGAATGTACTATGTAACTTAGAGTACAGTCAAATAGAGAACATTTTCATCATCCAAAAAAGTTCCTTTATGTTCTCTTGCAGTTACTCTCTACCCCTTAACCCTGTCCTAGATAGCTACTCTTCTTTCTGCACTCCTGTAAATTTGTTTTGTCTTTTCTAGTTACTTCATATAAATGAAATAGTATGTACTCTTTTGTGTTCCTTCCCTCCTTTCTTTTTTTAAGATTTTATTTATTTGAGAGAGAGCATGAGCAGGACAGAGGGAGAGGGACAGGCAGACTCCTAGCTGAGCAGGTAGCCTGATTTGGGGCTCGATCCCAGGTCTCTGGGATCATGACCTGAGCTGAAGGCAGACACTTAATTGACTGAGTCACCAAGGCGCCACCTGTTTGATTTCTTTTGTTTAGCATAATATTTATGTGATTTCATCCATACCATTGTATCAGTATTTTGTTCCTTTTTTTTTTTTTTTTTTAAAGATTTTATTTATTTATTTGATAGAGATCACACAAGTAGGCAGAGAGGCAGGCAGAGAGGGGAGGGGAGAAGCAGGCTCCCTGCTGAGCAGAGAGCCCGATGTGGGACTTGATCCCAGGACGCTGGGATCATGACCCGAGCCAAAAGCAGCAGCTTAACCCACTGAGCCACCCAGGCGTCCCTATTTTGTTCCTTTTTATGGCTGAGTTTTATTCCATTATGTGGACAAAATCATAGTTTGGCCAGTGATCTAAGGGTCGGTCAATGTTTAAGTTGTTTCTAACTGTTGGCCATTTTAAATAAAGGTTTACACAAATGAACATTTGTGTAAAGGCTTCTTGTAAACATTATGTTTTCATGTGGCTTGGGTAATATTTAGGGTTAAATGGCTGAATTTTCAGCTTTATAAGAAACTGCTAAATTATGTTCCAAAATGGTTGTACCGTTTCACATTCCTACCAGCAGCGAGTGGGAGAGAGTTCTAGGTTAGTTGTTCCATACCTTCACCAATACTTGATATTTTTAGTCTTGGATATTCTAGTGAGTATGGGGACTTCTGATGGTTAGTTTAAACTTCCATTTTACTAACTACTAACGATTAGCATCTTTTCGTGTGCTTTTTGACTATTTTTATATCTCTTATGAAGTATTGAAATTTTTTGCCTATTTCTTAATTGGGAGGTTTGTCTTACTGGATTAAAACATCTGGATACAGGTCTGTTTTATGATGATTTCTCCCAGTCTGTGGCTTCCTTTTAAATTTTCTTAGTAGTGTTCTTCAGAAAACAGAAGTGAAGTATAATTTATTTTTTTTTTTTCTTTTCTGACTTGTGCTTTTTGGATCCTTGTATGAAATTTCTGCCTCTCCCAAGGTAACAAGTTTTTCTTGTGTTTTCTTGAGACATTTTATAGTTTTTTAAAAAATTTATACCTGTGGTCCATTTTGTGTATGATATAAGATAACAATTCATTTTATTTCCATACAGATACCCATTTGTTCAAGCACAAGTAATTGAAATGATGATTTCTCCTTTTTTAATCTTGTATCTTTATCAAAAATCTTGGCGGAAGAAAAACTGCACTATTTTTTGTTTCATTGATCTGTGTGTCCATTATACCAGTACCTTTTTAAAAAAGATTTTGTTTTAGATTTTATTTATTAGAGAGAGTGAGCATGTGAGAGCAGGGTGAGGGGAGCTACTGAATAGAGAGGGAGAAGCAAGCTCCTGGCTCATCAGGAAGCCTCTGAACCAAAGACAGATGCATAACTGACTGAGCCACCCAGGCACCCCTTAAAGATTTTATTTTATTTTATTTTTTAAAAGATTTTATTTATTTAAATGACAGAGAGATCACAAGTAGGCAGAGAGGCAGGCAGAGAGAGAGGAGGAAGCAGGCTCCCTGCTGAGCAGAGAGCCCGATGTAGGGCTCATTGTGGGGCTCGGTCCCAGGACCCTGGGATCATGACCAGAGATGAAGGCAGAGGCTTTAACCCACTGAGCCACCCAGGCTCCTCTTAAAGATTTTATTTTTAAGTAATCTCTACACCCAACATTAGGCTTAAATTTATAACCCTGAGATCAAGAGTTGGCTGCTCTACTGACTGAGCCAGTCAGGTGTGCCTCACACCAATGCTCTACTTTCTTAATTACTTTATGCTAAAGTTTGAAATTAGGTAGTATCACCTGTTTTTGTTTTTGTTTTTTGTTTTTAATTGTTCTGGGTATTGTTGTCTTGTATATCCTTACTTATTTTATCTATCCATCCGTTTATTTCTCAATTTTAGTATAGGTAATGTACAATGTTATATTAGTTTCAGATTATTTTTACTGATTGTAAAATCAACTTGGCAATAAAAAAAATTCTGTTGGGCTTTTGATGGAAATTGTCTTGAGTATACAGGTCATTGGGGGGAATGTTGACATCTTCATAATACTGACTTTTCTATTCCATGAATGTGGTATATCTCTCCATTTACTTAAAAATACCTGTAAATAGTAGTCAGGAAACCTCTTGCCATATTATTAACATGGCTTTCCTTTCAGTTTGCCCACAGCAAAGTTCTTGATGTTCATCCTTAGTCTTTACACTGGATTTGATATAAAAGTTCCTTTTATCTTGTTTGATTATTATGTTGATTCCTTTTATCTCTGTTATAATAAAGGGTGCCCATTTACAGTATTATTGGTTGGGATCACAGAAATATTTTAGGGTTTGGGGAACTGGCTACAAAGACAATTTAAAACATCTGTTTTTGGCCCCACAGCTTAGTTGAGTGATTTTTTTTTTTTTAAGATTTTATTTATTTATTTGACAGATATCTCTGCTGAGAAGAGAGCCTGATGCGGGGCTCGATCCCAGGACCCTGAGATCATGACCTAAGCTGAAGGCAGAGGCTTGACCCACTGAGCCACCCAGGTGTCCCTTAGTTGTGTGATTTATAAAGCATGTTCAGTTTGTTTTGGACTGTTAAAGCGTTCATGATAAAGCTGTAATTCATGTTACATCCGTTTTACAGCACTGCCTATTTGTTCCCTCAGAGACTTTTTGGTCTTGTTCCCTTTACTTAGAGAATGCTTGCTCTCCACATCACAGGCCTTGTTCCATTTTATTCACCTTTTGCTAAGATGTTACCTTCTCAGAGAAGTAGTTTCTTTTTTTTTCCCAAAGATTTTATTTACTTATTTGACAGAGATCACAAGTAAGCAGAGAGGCAGGCAGAGAGAGAGGAGGGGAAGCAGGCTCCCTGCCAAACAGAGAGCCTAATGAGGGGCTTGATCCCAGGACCCCAGGATCATGACCTGAGCTGAAGGCAGAGGCTTAGTCCACTGAGCCACCCTGGTGCCCCTCAGAGAAGTAGTTTTATCTTGATACAGTCATCCCCTCTGTAACATCACTTATAGTTTCCTCTCTCAATTTATTTTTTGTCATAGCATTTACTGATTTAATTTGTATGTCTTTCTCTGCAGTAGAATTTGTAAGTTCCATGAGGGCAGGGGTTTGTCTTGTTCATTATATAATCCTAGCACTATGTTCTTTTTTTTTAAATTAAATTTACTTTAATTCCAGTGCAGTTAACATACAGTATTATATTAGTTTTGTGTGTACAGTATAGTCATTCAGCAGTGTGTATCTTACTCAGTGTTCATAAAAATAAGTGTGCTCTTACTAATCCCCTTCACCTATTTGACCCATTCATACCCCCCCTCCCAATCATCTGTTCTCTGTAGTTAGAGTCTGTTTTTTGGTTTGTCTCTTTTTTTCCCTTTGTTTTTTCTTAAATTCCGCATATGAGAGAAATCATATGGTATTTGTCTTTCTCTGACTTATTTTGCTTAGCATTATATTGTCTTAGCACCTGTACTGTTCCTGGCCACAGACTAAGCTAATAATAGTTACTTAATGAAGGAAGGAAGGAAGGACCTAAAACAATAGGCAAGGCATAAGATTAGTATTTTTTCCACTGCAGGCTTTGATTAATTGTTTTTTTTAATTATTAAATCTTTTTTTTTTTAATTTTTAAGATTTTATTTATTTATTTTAGAGAGAGAGAGCACAGGCAGACAGAGAAGCAGGCAGAGGCAGAGGGAGGAGCAGGCTCTCTGCCGAGCAAGGAGCCCGATGTGGGACTTGATCCCAGGACGTTGGGATCATGACCTGAGCCGAAGGCAGCTGCTTAACCAGCTGAGCCACCCAGGTGTCCCTAATTGGTATTTTTTTAAAGTTACATCCAGCCATTGGGAAATATTTGACTATTTTTTACGGGTAGCTTTTGGAATCACTTAAAAACAGTTTTGAGGGAATGGACAAATTGTTGAACACTGTACTGTCTGTCATATTTCATAATCATGATCATAATCATAAGCATTTGGATTTTCATAGCACTATTATTCCATTTTTCAGATGAGAAACTGGCCAGGAGATGTAAGTAATTTGTGTAAGATTGCACAGCTGATAAATGGAGGATTTTAGTCTGACACTGTATCCCTTGCTTTTCATTTTGTGCTATAAGTGGAATTTTGTTTTCTTAAGATTTTATTTATTTATCTGAGAGAGAGAGACAGTGAGAGAGAGCATGAGAGGGGAGAAGGTCGAGGGAGAAGCAGACTCCTTGCTGAGCAGGAAGCCCGATGTGGGACTCGATCTGGGACTCTGGGATCATGACCTGAGCTGAAGGCAACCAACTGAGCCACCCAGGTGCCCTACAAGCGGAATTTTTAATAGTCTGTCCTTGCTGGGAATGTTCTTAGTTAAACCTTCTAATGGAATTCAGGATGCTCTTTTCCGTTTGAGTGGCTAGTATCAACTGAAATGTAACCTCATGTAATTTTGTCACTACCTTATCTAAAGTGGGCTCTCTCTATTTTCTTGACAGCATTGTGTTATTCCTTCTTAGCTCTTAAAATTATTTGTTTACTCATTCTTTTTTGTTTGTTTTGGTTTTTAGAACATTTTAGGGATTATTTTGTTTACTCTGATTCTCTAGCTGCAGGTAGGGTTGTCTTGGTAAATTTTGGGTAATCAAGTATTTATTGACAGACTGACTCTCAGATGTCAAGGATAATAAATACAAGAGATTTATAAGAGTGGTATCATAGGGATTTAATTTCTAAGTGTAGACTTCTTGTGTAATCAAAACTTCTCTTGAAAATACTTTTATCTCTCTCTTAAAAAATTTATTTGAGAGACAAAGAGAAAAGGGGGAGGGATAGAGGAAGAGCAACAAGCAGACTCTCCACTAAGTGCAAGCCTGATGCAGAGCTTGATCCCAGGACCCCCAAGACCATGACTTGAGCTGAAACCAAAAGTCGGATGCTTAACCTGTGGAACTACCTAGGTGCCCTGGAATACTTTTAAATTGTTATAAAGTGCTGTATACTATATGCAGTTTTTAGGTGAACAGTCTTATACAGTGTATGTAATGACCAGTGCATACTATGCAAACATATCTATTAATTAAATATTTATGCTGTTTTGAAATTCCAAAAAAGAAAGATGACAGGAAAAAAAAGAGAATTTAAAACCTTCATCCAGGGGCGCCTGGGTGGCCCAGTAGGTTAAAGCCTCTGCCTTCAGCTCGGGTCATGATTCCAGGGTCCTGGGATCGAGCCTCGTGTCAGGCTCTCTGCTCAGTGGGGAACCTGCTTCCCTTCCTCTTTCTCTGCCTGCTTCTGCCTACTTGTGATCTCTGTCAAATAAATAAATAATATCTTAAAAAAAAAATAAAACCTTCATCCATGATAATAATGGCATGTTTATATCTTTAAACATTAGAATCACATTTAGAGCAGAGATGCTCAGGCCCTAGAGCTACATAGGAATTGAGTAGGCATGATGGTAGCTGCTCACTAAAATTTCTCTCTCTAGTTTTTCTTGTTGTTTTTTTTCCTTTAAAGATTTTTTTGTTTTTAATTATGTGACATGGGTTTTCCGGGTGAGAAGTGCAGGCAGAGGGAAAAGCAGGCTCCCTGCTGAGCAAGGAGCCTGATATGGGGCTTGATCTCAGCATCCTGGGACCACGACCTGAGCTGAAGGCAGACCCCCCCAACCCACTGAGCCACCCAGGTGCCCCTGTTCCGTATTTTTTTCCTCTAAGGACCATTACAGGTTAAATTAAATCAAGTTACAGTGTTATGTTTTTACCACTTGCTAACTGATATCCTAAAAATGATGTTGCAGTTGTTCCCATAGAAGCACTTGCTGAGTGCCTGGGTGGCTCAGTGGGTTAAAGCCTCTGCCTTCAGGTCAGGTCATGATCCCAGGGCCCTGGGATCGAGTCCCACATCGGGCTCTCTGCTCAGCAGGGAGCCTGCTTCCCTTCCTCTCTCTCTGCCTACCTCTCTGCCTACTTGTGATCTCTGTCAAATAAATAAATAAAATATTAAAAAAAAAAAGCACTTGCTGCTTCACCTGTACTTCTATATTGTAGGGATGGCTTCTTTTCTTTTCTTTTTTTTTTTTTTTAAAGATTTTATTTATTTATTTGTTAGAGAGCGAGCACAGGCAGGCAGAGTGGCAGGCAGAGGCAGAGGGAGAAGCAGGCTCCCTGCCAAGCAAGGAGCCCGATGTGGGACTCAATCCCAGGACGCTGGGATCATGACCTGAGCCGAAGGCAGCTGCTTAACCAACTGAGCCACCCAGGCGTCCCTGGATGGCTTCTTTTCTTAAACCTGATGACGTAGCCTTGGCTAGTCTCAAACTTTTATTCTGCAGCTTCCTCATCTCTCTTAGGCTTTATAGAGTTGAAGAGAGTTAAGCCCTTGCTCTAGGTTTTGGCGTTAGGGAATGTTGTGCCTAGCTAGTTTGATCTGTCAAGACCACTGAAACATCAACATCGTATCAGCAGTAATTAGTAATTTTTAAAAAAGAGATTTTATTTATTTGAGAGAGAACACGAGGTGGGGTAGAAGGAGAACCAGGTTTCCTGTCGAAGGGGAGCTCAGTCCCAGGACCCGAGGATCCTGACCTGAGCCAGACGCTTAACTGCTGAGCAACCCAGGCGCCCCTTTAATGTTTTGTTTCCATATTCATGTGTTCCTAGAGTAGCACTTCAAGGACTTTTTCCTTTGCAGTCACAACTTGGCTCATGTTCTGTGCAAGAGGCCCTAGCTTTCAGTCTGTCTCAGCTTTTGGCATACCCTCCTCATTAAGTTTAATCATTAATTGCTTTTTATTTATAGTGAGAGGTACAAGTTTATATTTGATGTGAACACTTAGAAGCCATTGAAGGGTAGTTTATTGGCCTAATTTCAATATTGTTGTGTCTCAGGGAGTAGGGAGACACCCAAAGAGAGGGAAAGATAGGAGAACATCTGGTCATTGGAGCAGTCAGAACATAAATAACATTTACTGGGTAAGTTTGCAGTCTTTTATGGGTGTGGTTCATGTCACACCTGGAACAATTATAATAGTGACATCAAAGATCACTGGTAACGGATGACCCTAACATAATAATGAAAAAATTTGATATACTGTGACAATTATTAAGATGTGACATAGAGGGCGCCTGGGTGGCTCAGTGGGTTAAAGCCTCTGCTTTCAGCTCAGGTCATGATCCCAGGATCCTGGGATCGAGTCCCGCATCGGGCTCTCTGCTCGGCGGGGAGCCTGCTTCTTCCTCTCTCTCTGCCTGCCTCTCTGCCTACTTGTGATCTTCGTCTGTCAAATAAATAAATAAATAACCTTAAAAAAAAAAAAAGATGTGACATAGAGACACAAAGTGAGCAAATGCTATTGAAAAAATGATGCCAATAGACTTGCTTGATGCAGGGTTGCGAAAACCCTTCTATTTGTAAGAAATGCAGTATCTGTGAAACCCAATAAAGCAAAGCACAATGAAGTGTGGTATTGCCTATATGTTACCTAACATACAGTCTGTATTGAAATTTCTCCTGTTCCTTAGTAGTGTCCTTTATAACTTTGTAATCTCTTCAGTCACTGATCGCACATTGAATTTGGTTTTTACGGCTGTAATTTCCTTTTAAGTTTCCCAAATGACAAAAATGTTAGTGTCGTGATATTGACATTTTTGAAGAGTCCAGAACAAGTGCTTTTCAGAATTGCTTCATTTTGGATTTGTTTTCCTCTTAGGCTTTTGAGGGTTCATACTGTTAAACTGTTAGCTTTGTAGGAGCAGATTCCAAGACATTTTTATTTTATACTCTTGCCTCTATATCACTAACCTACTTTGGGATTTATTTATTTATTTATTTATGATAAATACAAGAATTTCTCCTTATTAGTAAGCATCTTTATTTTTCCTGTGAAGTTTTCCTGACTCTTACATTTGAGTCTTTTTGATATTATTAAAAATGCACGGGCTGTCTGGGTGGCTCAGTGTGTTAAAGCCTTCAGCTCAGGTCATGATCCCAGGTCCTGGGATCGAGCCCCGCATCAGGCTCTCTGCTCAGCCGGAAGCCTGATTCCTCTCCTCTCTCTGCCTGCTTGTGATCTCTGTCAAATAAATAAATAAAATCTTAAAAAAAAAAAAAAACCCATAGTATTTCATTACAGCTATGCCAGACTTAATAATTTTTTGGACACTAGACGTTCCATTATTAGACATTTAGGTTGTTTCCCTTTTTTGCTTTAATAACTAATCTGTGGCAGACATTATGGACCATAGATGTTTGGTTGCTCTTTGTTTCTTGGATACATTGGTTTTTTTTTTTTTTTAAGATTTTAGTCATTCAGGGGCGCCTGGGTGGCTCAGTGGGTTAAAGCCTCTGCCTTCGGCTCGGGGTCATGATCCCAGGGTCCTGGGATCGAGCTCCGCATCGGGCTCTCTGCTCAGTGGAGAGCCTGCTCCCTCCTCTCTCTCTGCCTGCCTCTCTGGCTGCTTGTAATCTCTCTCTGTCTGTGAAATAAATAAAAAATCTTAAAAAAAAAAAAAAGATTTTAGTCATTCATTTGACAGAGATAGAAGCAGGGGAGCAGCAGGTAGAGGGAGAAGCAGGCTCTGCACCAAGCATGGAGCTGGATTTGGGACTCTATTCCAGGACCCCTGGATCATGGCCTCAGTGGGAGGCAGATGCTTAAGTGGCTGAGCCACCCAGGCACCCTAGATTTTTTTTCTTAAGTTTTTAAAAATGTTTTAAAGTAGTCTCTGGACTCTGTGTGGAGCTTTAACTCAGAATTCCGAAATCAAGAGTTGCATGCTCCATTGACTGAGCCAGTTAGGTGCCCCTTCTGGGTTTAGACTTTTATGGTGCAAATGTAGTCTGGAATTTCCATGGGAAAAGCTTAAGTAAATAGCTTCCTTTTTTTTTTTTAAGTTTTATTTATTTAAGTGATCTCAGTACCCATCATGGGGCTCGAACTCAAACCCCAAGACCAAGAGTTATATTCTCCTCCAACTGATCCAGCCAAGTACCTCTTAAATGTTTCCTTTTAAACCAGTTGAACTTGGTAACCCAAACTTTATTAGAAAATCAATGATTCATGAGGGTAAGATTAATTGTAGAGAGTAACTTTGAAGGAAGCCTCTTATCTGTGTTATATGATGTAGCTGAAATCCTTGCTTTGTGTAGCATTACTTTATTTGCTAATTATTTGTTGCTTTTATTTTTCCTTTTGAGAGAAAACATGTTTTGCTTCCTATACCACTTCTCTTCGGAATCTTAAGTTACAGTTTTATGCTTTATTTTTACTCATGAGGGAGACATTTTTTAGGGCTGACAGCTAGATATTTAAATAATCTTTTGTTGGTAATCAGAGACAAACTAAATCTTTTTATTTTATTTTATTTTTTTTAATGTATTGACAAAGATTTAAAAATACCCAGTGAGGGACGCCTGGGTGGCTCAGTTGGTTAAGCGGCTGCCTTCGGCTCGGGTCATGATCGCAGTGCGTGGGATCGAGTCCCACATCGGGCTCCTTGCTTGGCAGGGAGCCTGCTTCTCCCTCTGCCTCTGCCTGCCTCTCTGTCTGCCTGTGCTTGTGCTCTCTCTCTAACAAATAAATAAAAATAAAAAAAAAATAATAATAAAAAATCTTAAAAATACCCAGTGAGTGAAAGTGAAGTTACATTGAGTATTTTATAACTCCTGGCACTGATGAAAATTGGTTACTCTGTTTCTGGAAGGGATTTAGTTACTTAGTATAAAAATCTTAAGATTCTTTAAGATTCTTTGGAGGTATATGTTACGTAAATATTTTGATTCAAAAGATTTGGTATATCACTTTATATGTGGTTTATCACTTTATTCCTAATAACAAAATATTGACCAAATATGAATTTCTTAATAGAGAATTAATTAAATCATATTTATAGTGGATTAGTATATAGTTATTTTGTGAATATTTCATGACACCAGGAAATGCAACACTCCTGAAAAGAATTTCTTTATTATAATTTTTAAAAAATATTTTATTTATTTGACAGATCATAAGTAGGCAGAGAGACAGGCAGAGATAGAGGGAAGCATGCTCCCTGCTGAGCAGAGAGCCCAGTGTGGGGCTGGATCCCAGAACCCTGGGATCATGACCAGAGCGGAAGGCAGAGGTTTTTTTTAAGTAGACCATTTTTTTTTAAGGATTTTATTTATTTATTTGACAGATACAGATCACAAGTAGGCAGAGGCAGGCAGAGAGAGAGAGAGAGAGGAAGAAGCAGGTTCCCTGCTGAGCAGAGAGCCCGATGTGGGGCTCGATCCCACTACTGGAATCATGGCCTGAGGCCTTAATCCACTGAGCCACCCAGGCGCCGCGGAAGGCAGAGGTTTTTAACCCACTGAGCCACCCAGGCGCACCTATTATAATTTTTAAAGTAGTTTCTATGGGGCTCCAGCTCATGACCCTGAGATCAAGAGTCATGTGCTCAAATGACTGAGTCAGTTATACTCCATGAAAAAAAAATTTTTTTAAGTGCTTATATACCACAGTGGCAGTAGACTAGTAGTTGCCAGAGGTTCAGGGAAATGGGGAATTGATAGCAAATGAGTTTAGGGTTTCTTGGGGTAATGAAAATGTTCTGGCATTAGATCATAGTGATGGTCATCATACTAAAGCCCTCTGAACTCCAAACTTTAAAATGGTGAATTTTATGGTGTGTGAGTTATATTTCAATAAAAATACAAACTAAATTGCAAATCCCCTATCTGTTAATAGCAGAGCATTTGGCTATGCATCTATGCTGTGTAACAGCTGCTCAAAAATTTATAAATAAATTCAGCATAGAAATAAATGTGTATATCTATTTTCCATAAATAAATTAATGTAGCAAAATGTTAAAAAACTCTTGTTACTTCCAAGAATCATTTTCCAGTTGAGTAACAAAGGACTTGTCTTAATTCCTCCAGCAATTAGTTGAAACAGCAGAATGAAGTGTTAACTACCAAGTAAAGTTTAATTGATGCCAGTGGTGTGTGCAAAGTGTTGGTGGGGTAGAGTGTCAGTTTTGTAAGTTTCCTCTACCTGGCAAATACCATAATTTAGGACTCCGTGAAGGAAATAAATTTATATTCAACATAAACCACATTGTTTGCACAATTTCGATATAGAAAATCAGCTTTATCTTTTAGGGTGGTGGGATAGCTGTTTCAGGCCTATTTTGTTAACTCTTTTTCTGCATACAAGGGATTGTTCCATTAATATATTTTTTTAAGATTTTATTTATTTATTTATTAGAGAGAGAGAGAGAGCACAGGCAGACAGAGTGGCAGGCAGAGGCAGAGGGAGAAGCAGGCTCCCTGCCGAGCAAGGAGCCTGATGTGGGACTCGATCCCAGGACGCTGGGATCATGACCTGAGCCGAAGGCAGCCGCTTAACCGACTGAGCCACCCAGGCGTCCCAATAATTTTTTTTTTAAGATTTTTAAAAAAAAATTTATTATTTATTTGACAGAGAGGGAGAGAGAGCAAGCAAGCACAGGCAGACAGAGTGGCAGGCAGAGGCAGAGGGAGAAGCAGGCTCCCTGCCGAGCAGAGAGCCAGATGCGGGGCTCCATCCCAGGACGCTGAGATCATGACCTGAGCCGAAGGCAGCTGCTTAACCAACTGAGCCACCCAGGCGTTCCCCATTAATAATTTTTTAATACCTTTTCTATTTTATACTCCTACTTCAAAAGGATTACTTTTCCATCATTTTATTTGCTTCATCACATTAAATGGGATGTAGATTCAGAAGAAATATTTCTTTATAAAAACAACATTATAACACTGCTTTTGCTTATATAATAGGAAACACAAGAGTTACCAAGGCATACCTGCTGGTGGTAGAAGTATAAATTGCCCCTTACCTTTCCAGAAAACACCCGTAAGCCTTATATACTGCCAGTGTCAACTGGGTCCAGTTTTAGTTTACATGTTCTTTTTTGAAAAGTCTTAATTTGTAAAGATCAATATTTTATTATTTCTTAGAGGTCTTCAAAAGAACAAAAAGAATATTTAAACTTTTCTTTTTCCTTAAAATTTACTATAAGGGTCCACTGGTCCATTTTATAATCTAAGATAATATCAGGTTCTAGTTGTTCTATTTTTCCTCTATCATAAAACATCTTATTTCATCTTTCTAGGGATTATTTTATCATTATTCTCCAATTTGCAACTATATTAAAGGCTAAAATTGAAAAAAATCTGCAAAATGACATATATCTAAAAGGATTATTTAGTAGTGAAACAAATTGTTATCCTTGCATAATTACTTTTTAATTCCATACACAAAATGTTGCATCATCTTTTAAGCCATTATGGTTTTAGTACTGTGTATGTAACACCTTGTTCTCACCATTCTGCTTCTAAAGAGATATTGAGTAAGTGAGGAAAGGTCAGTCACAAATATGTTAATCATTATGTACCATTTCAGAAAGCATAGAAACCTTAAATGTCCACCAGTATTTATGGTTAAAAAAGGGGCGCCTGGGTGGCTCAGTGGGTTAAGGCCTCTGCCTTTGGCTCAGGTCATGATCCCGGTGTCCTGGGATCGAGCCCCGCATCGGGCTCTTTGCACTGCATGGGGCCTGCTTTCTCCTCTCTCTCTGCCTGCCTCTCTGCCTGCTTGTGATCTCTGTCTATCAAATAAATAAATAAAATCTTTAAAAAAAAAATTACGGTGCATGCATATTTCTGAAATGGTGCCATTTTTTACTGAGTGATACAGGATGTCTGAAGAAAGCATGGATAAGTGATGCATTTTATGTAAAATTAAGTATATCTAGGAGGAAGGAAAATCTAAAGAGATGTTTATGAAACATGATCAGAAGTCCCTTCCAAATGATAGGATCTCACAGGACTGATTGATTTTATATAAAACTTATTATGGACAAGTATTAGTATTAAAACCAAACTAATGATTGGTTAATTTGAGGGCAAAGTGTGGAGAAGAAAAAGTCTGCAGATAACAACTCTGGATTTAACATTAATGGTTGACCACTTTGATTTGCTTCCTTTTAGTCTTGTATTCTATGAAATATTTTCCTACATTTATAAGAAGAGTAAGTAATTGTATCTATACACAGAATTTAAGTTAGGTTGTAAAAATTATTTTAGGGACACATGGGTGGCTCAGTTGCTTAAGCATCTAACTCTTGATTTCAGTTTAGGTCATGACCTCATGGGTCATGAGATTGAGCCCTTCATTGGGCTCCAGCGCCAAGCTCATTTGGGAGTCTGCTTGAGATTCTCTCTCTCTCCTTCTGCCCCTCCCTCACTCGCATTCGCTCTCTTTCTCAGATAAATAAATCTTTAAAGAAAACCCTTTTTTTCTAAACACCAGAAGATCAAAGGGAAATAAATAAGATGTGTGAGATAATGGACAAGGGGAATTTTTACAGGGAGTAGTGCATACTGTGAAACCATAAATGTTCACATTTCTTTTGCTTATGTAAATAGGAAACACAAGAGTTACCTAGGCGTACCTGCTGGTGGTAGAAGTATAAATTACTGTGTTCACATTTTAGCATATAACCCAACAAAAAAAATTCACAGAGTCCCTTAAGGTCTTCTTGAACACTACATGTAGTCATTTTGTTTTACATAATATGATGAATGTGGTTGCGACTGATGGATCTTTGCTTACTTATGTATCTCTTTAGAAATGGAATTCCAGGAACAAGGTATAAATATATACTTTGATCAAATTTTGTCTCAGAGGGCTGTATTCACTCCCATGTATTAGTGTGTCTGGTGGTCTGTATTCATATGTTGAAAATTGAAAACTTATGGTTAAAAACTCAACATTATTTGAGACTACAGTAGAGATGTCATATTCTCTAATTTTGCTGACATTTCCTTGACTTCATAAAATTAATCTTGTCAATTCTAAGTAATTCTGTCATGTTCTGAGTGTGAATGATTTGCTTAGTATGTTTTCCTTTTTGAGTCTCCTGATTTTTCTCTAGGAGGGTAGTGGCCTTCTCGTATTGAAGTGGGGTGGGGGTGAGTTTATCTTTGTTGGCTTCTGCTGAGGTGTAGTTCTTATCTGGGCCTATTCTGATGTTTGTGGTCCTGCAATGGCTTCCAGTGGGTAAGTAGTCAATATAGTGCATCTTCTTTCATATGTCCTTGGGCCTCTTTGGGTCCTCTTAGAAGTACCATGTCCTCCCATGGGTGTAGGAATGCTTAGCTATTTTCTTCTATGCGATTGGGTTGCATGTGATCTTTGAGGCTGTATTTACTCATTTTTTATCACACTTTAATTTTTTACATGTTGTACCATCTTGAAATTGAGGCCTTTTTTCTTTTGGGTTTCCGCACAGTTTATCTGAGGTTTCTATAATTCCATTGTGTCCATCACCCCAAGGTATTCCACATCTGCTTCTCTTTCCTTTTCTCTCTAACATGTCTTTACTAGTGGGGCACCTGGGTGGCTTAGTCAGTTGAGCGTCTGCCTTCCGCTAGGGTCATGATCCCAGGGACCTGGGATCAAACCCTCTGTCAGGCTCCCTGCTCATCTTTCCCTTTTCCCTCTGCCATTCACTCCACCTGTGCTCTCTGGCTCTCTTTTTCTGTCAAATAAATAAATAAAATTAAAAAAAATTTTTAAATGTCTTTACTAGTCCAGGAGTCATTTTTAAAAAATAAGTTTTTGTTTTTTTTTTAAAGATTTTATTTATTTATTTGATAGAGATCACAAGTAGGCAGAGAGAGAGAGGAGGAAACAGGCTGTCTGCAGAGCGGAAAGCCCGATGCGGGGCTCGATCCCATGACCCTGGGATCATGACCTGAGCTGAAGGCAGCGGCTTTAACCCACTGAGCCACCCAGGCACCCCAGTATTTTATTTTTAAGTAACCTCTATACCCAACATGGAGCTCATACTCAGAACCCTGAGATCAAGAGTTGTGTGCTCTACCAACTGAGCCAGCCAGGTGCCCCCCAAGGAATCTTTTTTTTTTTTTTAAGATTTTATTTATTTATTTGTCAGAGAGAAAGCAGGAGCGAGCACAGGCAGACAGAATGGCAGGCAGAGGCAGAGGGAGAAGCAGGCCCCCTGCCGAGCAAGGAGCCCGATGTGGGACTCGTTTCCAGGACGCTGGGATCATGACCTGAGCCGAAGGCAGCCGCTTAACCAACTGAGCCACCCAGGCATCCCACCAAGGAATCATTTTTAATAACCACTTTTTTCCCCTTTTTCTTTTTAAAAAAATATTTTATTTTATTAATTTGAGAGGGTGAGAGAACACAGGCAAGCAGGGAGGAGAGAGGAGCAGAGAAAGGAAGTAAGCACGCTCCATGCTGAGCATGGAGCCTGTCGTGGGATTCAGTCCCATGACGCTGAGGTTATGACCTGAGCTGAAATCAAGAGTCCGGTGCTTAGCCGATTGAGCCACCCAGGTGCCCCAGTAATCATATTTAGTAACAGTTTAGGATTTAAAATCTCTGCTATTCTCAGGATCTTCATTTATTTGTAAAGGGAAGCTTTTGGAATCCAGAAAACTCCCTCACCTTTTAGCCCTTGGGTTAATGCACAGATTTACTACTGCAATAGATTTATAGTTATTTTCATGGTAAGAGACTGATAACAAGGAGAAAAAAGCTTTTAACATAGGCAAGGATCTTTTATTTTTGGTTAGACTTACATAATTTCTAAAAGTAGACAAAATTAACAAAATAACTACCAGAGGAGGTGCTCTAGTATCAGTAGAAGGCCCTAACCATAAGAAAGCTTGATGTGGATCTTCATGTACAGATGCCATTTTGAATCTGTCAAATGAATAAGCTGTATTTTGAGTGTGACAGTTGGGAGGCAGGGGCAGGAAGAGCAAAAGCCTCTTCTAAACTGGATTGGGCAGCTATGCCCTCCAGGGGTATTACAGATGATATGAAGATGATTGTGATGATAGAAATGACAACAATCCCAGCTGTGGCAGTGAGGGTGTCATCACTAAAGTTTGACAGGATCTATAAATCTTTAGGGTGCTTCTTTCTCATCCAGCTGATCATCTCTGATTCATTCTTTGGACAGGGCACAAAATCCTCTTTTACAAAAACAATCCAGTGCATTCTTTTATCACTGAAAACACACCAGTCCTAGTATTTGCTAATTTAAAAAAAACGTTAAAGATATTTTTGCATCATTTTGGAAATGAGTCGAACCTAAGCTACAGGAGAGTATTATTAAAAAACACCTGGGTGGCTCAATAGGTTAAAGCCTCTGCCTTCGGCTCGGGTCATGATCTCAGGGTCCTGGGATAGAGCCCCGCATCCGGCTCTCTGCTCGGCTGGGAGCCTGCTTCCCCCTTCTCTCTCTCTGCCTGCCTCTCTGCCTGCTTGTGATCTTTGTCTGTCAAATAAATAAATAAAATCTTTAAAAAAAAAAAACAACACATGGATACTGTATTCAGTGGTTGTGGTTTTAAAATCCTGTGCTTGGCTATAAAAGCCTTATAAGCAAAGTTAATGAGTAATAGTGCGAAAATTTTAAAATCAGCATATCATCTGTTGATATCTATTTCATTTTCCTGTTTTGTCTTCCTCAGTGAGTTTTCCCATCCTTTTGTTTTACTTGGGAAAGTAGCAAAGAAGGAGGATTTTTAAGTCATATCTTTCATCATCCTACTCTTGCTTCCCTCTGTCCCCAACCTCCACCTTGAATGTGTCTGTGTCTTCTGGCTCCCCTCCTTCCCTTTTGCTTGGCTGCTTGGCTCATGTATTTTAGATGTCACTTTAGGTTTTATTTTCATTTTTATTGTTTTTAAGATTTTATTTATTTACCAGAAGAGCACACACAAGCAGGGAGCAGGAGAAGCAGGCTCCTCACTGAGCAGGGACCCCAATGCGTTTCTTAGTCCCAGGACCCTGGGATTATGACCTAAGCTGAAGGTAGATGCTTAGCCAACTGAGCCATCCAGGCATCCCTCATTTTAGTTTTTAGAAAGGATTTTCTGAACAAGACTTGGTTAGGCACAGGGAGGCTGGGAGGTGGGAATTTGAGGTGGTAGGATATGGGGGTGATGATTCCACAGAAAACGTGGATTAGGTACTTACTTATTCTTTTCTATCATAATTTGTAAAAGTTAACTATAGTGATTATGCAGGTTCAGAGATGTTGATTTACTCCTCTGTCTTGAATGGGGTATGCTCTATAAAGCATTCATGTTTGTCTAACTTAGATGTTTATTTGTATCTGATGCAGTAAATGTTTACTGACTCATTTTAAGAGTATGTGATATTTTTTCTCACGAGAGAAGTTTCCCACATATATATATAGGAAGTATTATAAAGAATTTCTAGGGGGATGTTAATTCCAGACACCATATTAACTCTTACACTTTTACCTACCCAGGACCCCTCGTCCAGTCATTGTGGAGCCTATGGAGCAGTTTGATGATGAAGATGGCTTGCCAGAGAAGCTAATGCAGAAAACCCAACAATATCATAAGTAAGATTTTATTAATAAAGATATTTTATATATTTGCCATCAAGGATATTTATTACATCACATTTGTTATCAAGTATTGTTGGATTATAAGGTGTTCTGTTCAGTCATAGAATCTGGTTAGTACAGTGTCCTGGTCTACCAGGAATTTTATTCTTCTTTTGTATATGGGTAAAACATTAACTTAGAAAAGTCTACTTTTATAATTGAGGCAGGTGTGGGTAGGTAGATGGAGGCTATCATTAATTATATCAGGGAAACTAATCTAGACATTTCTTTAATTAGCATGTTTTTAAAATATTTTTTAATTAGTATATTTTAGGTGTACTATAAGTTAAAGGGAGACTTTTGGTGGGGGTAAAGCCTGGGAGATCCTAGTTATTTACCTAGGGTAAGCCCACGGTAAGCAGAAAGAAAAGTAGCCTATTTTTGGAATGTGCGTTATTCTTTTATCAGTTGCTTTTTGCTCAGTAATCGAGAAATTTTTTTTTTTAAGATTATTTATTTATTTATTTATTTGACAGAGATCACAAGTAGGCAGAGAGGCAGGCAGAGAGGGAGGGGGAAGCAGGCTCCCCGCTGAGCAGGGAGCCCGATGTGGGGCTTGATCCCAGGACCCTGGGATCATGACCTGGGCCGAAGGCAGAGGCTTTAACCCACTGAGCCACCCAGGCACCCCGAGAAGTATTTTTTATAAAATGCCATATTTTGTTGTTTTTACCAGTTACTTGTTCATTATGCTAAATAAAACTAATCTATTTGCATGCATGAATTCAACAAATACTGGAGTGCTTTTGTGCTAGGCACTGATCCACGTGCTGTCTGTGCAACTTTGAACGTTTTTGCCTTCCTGATGCTTATATTTCTGGTAGTGGAGATACAAGAAATTGGAACCAAAAATTATAAAACTTGTGTTAAATTGTGAGAATTACTATTTAAAAAACTTACTAACATAAGGTGTAAAGACAAAGTGTGTGGTTTTCCAGAAATATACCAATTTTCTCTCCTTGGTGTATGTATGAAGGTATTTTTCTTCATTGTGATAAAAAGATGAATGTATGATTTTAAGATTGATGACGGATGTTCAAAATGATATTTTATGCACGTTACTTTAATTAGCATTTTTTTAGTACAGTTGAATGTTTTTCTTTGTAGTTGGTTTAAATGAGTAATATGAATGCTTGTCATATGCCTGGTGCAGGAGATGTATCAGTGATCAAAGTAGGCCAGAAATTATGCTATCTGGAGGTGGTAAGGAGGGTAAAGAATAAAATTAGTAAAACAGATATAGGAGAACGACGGGAAAGTGGATGCTGTGGAGCAGAGTAGTGTGCTGCTTTGTACGGGTGGTTGGGGAAGCCCACCTGAGAGGGTGACATTTGATTAACAGCTTGAAGGAGTGGGGAAGAAGAAGCTAGCTATGTAGGGTCAGAAGTGGGATGAAGTAGAATAGTGATCTCAGTGGAGGTAATAATAACTATAAAGGCCTTGAGGGAGGACTCTGGCAAGTTCTAGGAACAGTAGAAAGGCCAGTTTAGCTGGACAATAGTGAGTAAGGAGAGGAAATAGTAGGGAGGAGGTAGAGATAGGACCTTGGGAGGAGTGCAGATTGTTGTGCCTTACTGATTTGTATTTTATGAGAAAGGAAGGAACAGCGTAGTGGCTTAATCTTAACAGTAGCTTTTGGGCTACTGTTTTAAGAATAGATTTATAAAGAACCAAGAGTGGAATTGGGGGGGTGGTAAATTAGGAGCCTGCTGAAATGGAGGTTACTGGGGTGATGGTAAGAAGTGGTCAGAATCTGGATATAGCTTGAAAATAGACTTTGGATTTTGCTGATGGATGTGGGAGAAAGAGAGTTAAAAGCATGATTACATGGTTTTTGGCAGAAGTAACCAGGAATATGGAAATTGCTTAGGATTGATCTAGAGAATCTTGTAGGAGGAGCAGTTTTGGGGGAGGAAGTTCAGGAACCTTGTTTTGGACATGGTAAGTTTGATATGGTTTCCAGCACTCAAATGGAGATGTCCAGTAAGTAGTTGGATTTGCATCTGGAATTTAGATGAGCTTTCTGAGGTACAGTTACTACATGTGAAGGTAACTATGTCAAAGGATTGAACCCTGGAATACTCCAGTATATAGAAGTTGGGAAGCATAGAAGGAATTAGCAAAGACAAGAGTGGGAACAGTCATTGCTGTAGGGGGGAATCAACCAGCAGTGTGTCCTGGAAGCAAGGGAAGAAAATATTTTAGGGGAGAAGGATCAATAGTATAATCATTAGTAATTCAGAACCATTTTAATATCTCATATAACACTATTTCTCAAAGACTTATTATGATTTCTTAGTCACTGGACTTTTTTTCTGGTTATAGTTTACCATTACAAATTTGAACTAGAGCATACTTTGGGATTTAAGAATCAGAAAACTGGAATTATAAGGGTGTTACAAAAAGTGGAATTTATATGCATATGGGAATATTTATTTGTTTATTTATTTATTGGAATATTTATTTATATAATGATTTAATTACCCAACAAACCTTACAAGATCTCATTATATTTCCAGTTTTGCTACTGAAGAATTATGCTCAGAGGGGAATGTTCACAAAGCCCAAGCAATGTGCTAATTAAATTCTGTGTCAGAATTTAATTCTAACTCCTCAAATCCATATTGGAGAAAATGAAGATTTTTTAATATTTGCGATTATAGACAAAGTCTGATTTAGGAACTACTGACAAATAATTCTTTGAGAAAAATAAGTAGGTGGTTGATCCCCACCCCCTATTCCTTTGCCTTTTCCAGTCAGTGTTTTCAAAGAGAAAGTCCAAGTCGGTTTTTTAGGTATACAATATCAGATCACGGTTAACTTTGATTTTCCTTATGTGCCTCTGAAAATCTTTAAAGCTGTTTCTTGTTATTACATCTTTTCTTCTGTGACAGCCTCCCTTTTTATCTCCCAAATTTGTCTCACCTTCCCATTTTCCCCAAAATAAAAGTTAAAATTTAGGATTGTAAGGCATCTATACTTTTACTGGTGGGATAGGGATTATGTTTTTATTAATATTTCTTAATAGAAGCTTTGATAGGCAAGAATAATTAAAAATTCTTTGAATTTCAGGTATAGTCATAAATCTTTTTTTTTCTTAATTTTTGGTCATTTGTTTGCTGGTCTTTTATTCATTCAAGAAATAAATGTTAATTGTATACAATGTGCCAGATACTGTGGTAAGGTTAATTGAGGTACAACAATTAACGGACATATTTATAAGTGAAGCCTTTATTTTTTGGCATTGCCTATTATTCTATCATGTAACACTCAACTATCTGCTCGTATTACTATTTCTAAATGTTAATACTTTTAGAAAAAAATTTGATCTAGACTATTCAGGGCATATTTGTTTCATGTGTTGCAGATTGCCTTATGTAAGATTATTTGAGTGAAAATCAGAAAGCCTTATTGAAGATGATAATTAGGGGAGTGCAGCTTGTAGTATCAGATTGCTTAGGTTTGAGCCCTGGTTCTCTTCTTACTAGCTGCGTTCTTGGGCATTCTTAAACTCATGGTTGTTAGAACATGTATTATAATATCGACCATGAGGTCAATCATGTAGAGTACTTACTTGCCTGACACAGTGCCATGAACATTATAATATAACTGCTTAGTAAATGGTAGTCCTTATTATTCTTACTTGTTTTGACTTCTAAACATACATTTCTGTATTTTTTCAAATGTAAACTTAGGGAAAGAGAACAGCCACCACGTTTTGCTCAACCTGGAACCTTTGAATTTGAGTATGCATCTCGATGGAAGGCTCTTGACGAAATGGAAAAGCAGCAGCGTGAGCAGGTTGATAGAAACATCAGAGAAGCCAAAGAGAAACTGGAAGCAGAAATGGAAGCAGCTAGGCACGAACACCAATTAATGTTAATGAGGCAAGGTAAAAATGGGTTTTCATGTAGATATGGTATGATTTTTTTTTTAAGGCTTGTTTATATTTCCCAGGGATACCTGTTAATTAAGTTGCCTGCTACGAGTTTTGAGCTAGTTGGAACTTCCACTGTATTAGAAACAAAAATCTCTCTTTTCCAAGAGAACTTCCTTAAAAAAAAAAAAAGCACAAATTTCTTATTAAAATAAGTTTTTGGGTGCCTGGGTGGCTAAGTTGGCTAAATGTCTGATTCTTTTTTTTTTTCTTTTTAAAAGATTTATTTATTTGACAGAGAGAGAGAGGGAACACAAGCAGGGGTCGTGGGAGAGGGAGAAGCAGGCTTTCCACTGAGCAGGGAGCCCGATGTGAGACTTGATCCCAGGACCCCAGGATCATGACCTGAGCTGAAGGCAGATGCCCTATGACTGAGCCACCTAGGCGCCCCACAGTGTCTTACTGTTGATCTCAACTCAGGTCTTGATCACAGGGTTGTGAGTTCAAGCCCTGTGTTTAAAAAGGGAAAAAAGGGCACCTCACGGTGTGTAGATTGGGCATAAAGTCACTATCAAGATTTTGTTTTGGTGTACACCTGACACTAATATAACATTGTATGTTAACTAACTGGAACTAAAATAAAAAGTTTAAAAAAAGATTTTGTTTATTGGAAAGAAGAATTATGACAAACTCTGGCTGTTTACGATTGTGTTGTGGGTCAGAGGATTACAGATGGATATTCTTTGGCAGGGGTGAAAAAGATTCATGTGTACTGATAAATATGGGGATTCATGCAGACTGAATTTTTTGTAGTTAGCAAGAATATTTTAAACATTTGAAGCAGAGCTCACTGAACCTTTAAGAGCAGTCTTAATGGGTGATCATCTGTTCTCATATTCACTGGTCAAATACCTAACATGACAAGCTGTTTAAATATATCTAGAAGCTCACTTATCCCCTATCTTCTTGGTGGTTTCCTTTTATGCCTATCTTTCTTTATTGTTTATCTCTTCTCTTCTTTTCTGTTCTTTAGTTCTCCAAATAATTCCTTCTGGTTATTCCTGTCACACATTTTTCAACTATCCATAGTAGGTTTTATATTTCTTAAAATAAGCATTTGATTGCTTTCTATTTGGCTGTTAATTTTTTTTTTTTTAAATTTAACATTTCAGTGTACCTACCTTCTCTTGGCTACCCCTAGAGATAAAGGCACCAGGATGCCTAGATTTCTTCAGTATAACCTTCTTACTAGACTGTCATTTAATCCTGGTCTCCTCTGAACTATTCTTTATACTAGAGCCAGTGTTTCTTTTAAAGGTGAAAAATATGATCATTCATCTTTCAGTCCTTTTGTTAGATTCTTGATTCCTAAAAGTCTGGTGTTGTTTATTTATTTTTTTCTGATCAGTAAATATTTATTGAATATATGATCAAGTCACTAAATAACTGCTGAAACTGTAGAAACTAGTCAGACATTTCTGGTTTCACTTTGATGCTAAACTTAGCAGTTCTGTAAGTTCACTCTTCTAAGAAAATTGAACTCATTTATATTACATAATATAAGTCTCTTTTCCAGCAGAAAATTTTAAATTTTTTTATAATATAAGGTTACAGAATCATTGACTGCTTAGAGATGGAAGAGAGATCTTCAAGGTTGTCTACTCTGGTGGTTTTAAAATTTGGTTACACATCAGAATGAACTGGGAAATTTTAAAAAATGTAATTTCCTGGGCCCCATGATTACTCTAGTACTCTGTCCAATATGAATTGTTTTCTACTCATAGCCTGCTGGGCACTTTGCCACTGTCTAAAGATCATGTTATAGTTGGGACATAACATTGATTAAATATGGAAGCATTTGTACTGTAAGATATTTGTTGCTGCTGATGACAAACAATATTGTAATAGTCATTACTTCACATATTTTTTAATGCCGGTTTTAGAAGACACTGAGATATTTGAGGATATAGTGATGACAAAGAACATTTCTTTTGGCCTCATAAAGCTCTTCTGAGCTCTTAGATTTGCCTCATCCCTAAGGCTTGACTTTTGACGCAGAATAATTTTGCAAAGTTATTTTCCATGAGGGGTGCCTGGGTGGCTCGGTGGGTTAAAGCCTCTGCCTTCTGCTCGGGTCGTGATCTCGGGGTCCTGGGATCCAGCCCTGCATCGGGCTCTCTGCTCCATGGAGAGCCCGCTTCCTCCTCTTTCTCTCTGCCTGCCTCCCTGCCTACTTGTGATCTCTGTCAGATAAACAAATAAAATCTTAAAAAAAAAATAAGTTATTTTCCATGAGCTTTTTTTTTCCATTGCTTTTTGTGTGTTTCTTTATAACCCCTGTTAACAGTATTTCAGTATTACCGTATTAGAAAAGCACATTGTGTAGTGAGGCCTACTCCTTCTGGGTTTACTTCTGAAGTACGTTTTGTATTTTGGCAAGTCTGCAGGTGATAAATTTTAGTGTTTGTGCAAACATTTTTTTTAAATTTATACTTTTGTTCTACAATTTTATATTTCATACAGCATTTCTAAGGGTTTATTCAGGTCAGGTCAGGAACTTTGTTGCTGTGCAGAAACAGAAACACCTCTTTAGTTCACCTATCATGGAAATGGGAAACTCAAATAGTACAGAAAAAGTGTCTCTTGCCCTTCCTCCACTTTCTACTTTCTTGTAGGAATCATAGTTTCTTTTGTACTTTGCAGTTTCTTTTGTATATCCCTTAATTAAAAGAAAACTTGAATATGTCAGTAGATATGTATATATATTTATAACCAAAAAATCCCCTATTTATCTTTTTCTGTACCTTGCTATTGTACTTTCTATAGAAGATCTGCTTCATTTTTTAAATGGGTGCATGGTACTGTTAAATGGATATAATTAATTTAACTCATCCTCTGTTGATTGATATCTGGTTCTTTTTCCAGTTAGTAAAAGCAGTGCTTCGATGGATATTTATGTATGGACCTTAGCAAAATTTTGTAAATCTTTTTTTTTTTAAATTTTATGAATCTTAATTCTTAATGGATACACCAATATGTTTTAATAATTGTACTTTTGTACCTTGCTGATGTTTACTTAATCCTTTCTAGATCTAAATTCTATTATACTATTATAGGTTATTTTTTTCCTTCTCCCTGTTTTTGATCATCAGCATAGGAAGCAGTTCGAGTTTTCTTCATGGTTATTTTTGTATTATCTTTGTTCCTATAGTTTATTAACTTTCAGTAGATGAGATTAACTGCCATACGTTTGTTACTAGTCTCTCCTCTTCCACCACTGGAATTTTAGGATTATTATATAGCTGTTTATGTATGCCCTCGTACTGATAAATCAAGTAGAGGAAGTAAATTGCCTTTAAGTGTCTTTTGATCCTGATTACTGAAGGGGGAAAAAAAAAGGAAATAGGCACAATTTATTCCTCCTTCATTCTCTTTTCCTCTCAACATTTACTTATTTTGCATCTGATTTGTCTACATTTATGGCGTTAAGTTTTTTCTTTTTAGTATAAAAGCTGATTTTGTTTATTTTTCTGGTGTTGCAGAACATTCAGTTTTTACTTAGTAGTTTTCAATTACACAATACAGTATTGTCAACTATAGTCACTACATTGTATGTTGAATTCTCAGGCCTTATTATTACAGGTGAAAGTTTTTACCTTTATATCAATCTTTCCCTACTTACCCCACTTCCCAGCCCCTGACAGCCACTTTTTTACTTGTTTCTATGAGTTTTTCAGATTCCATATATAAGTTCTAGGCTATTTGTTTTTCTTTGGCATACTTCACTGAGCTGTAATGCCCTCAGGGTTCATCCATGTTTTTGGAAATGTAGGGTTTCATTTTCTTGTGGCTGAATAATATTCCATTGTGTGTGTGTTTGTATGTATATTGTGTGTATGTACATATGTATGTTGTATATATGTATGTGCGTATACACACCACATCTTTATCCATTAACTCGTTGATGGACACTTAGGTTGTTTCCATACATTCACTGTTGTAGATAATGCTAGAGGGAATAAGGAAGTGCACATAACTCCTCAATATCATGTTTTCATTTCAGCTTAATGTTCTTTCATGATAATCCTCACATGTTTAAATCTTAACCCTACTTTAAATAGATGTGTCATGACTTTTCTGTTCATTTGATTGATGTTTATCTTCATGATTTAAGGAAGGGTTCATAAAAACATTCCTTGCAGTCTGTGTTTTCTAAAATATTATCTATGATCCTTTTATTTTAAATTTTTTTTTTTAAAGATTTTATTTATTTATTAGTTAGAGAGAGAGAGAGAACGAGCACTGACAGACAGAGAGGCAGGCAGAGGCAGAGGGAGAAGCAGGCTCCCTGCCGAGCAAGGAGCCCGATGCGGGACTCGATCCCAGGACGCTGGGATCATGACCTGAGCCGAAGGCAGCCGCTTAACCAACTGAGCCACCCAGGCGTCCCTGATCCTTTTATTTTAAACTGGTGCTTGAAACTCATGGATCTTTTTCTCTCTTCCTTTCTTAAGTACTTGATAGCATGTTTCATTGTCTTCTAACATTGAATGTTTCTGTGGGGATGTCTCTCTGAAGTAAGCCTGAATTTTTTCCTGTCTCATAAGTGACTTGATCTGGATTCTTCTTTTTTTTATTTTATTTTTTATTTCTTATTATTTATTTTATTTGTTTTTTTATCCACATATAATACATTATTTGCTTCAGGGGTAGAGGTCTGTGATTCATCAGTATCACACAATTCACAGCCCTCACCATACCCAGCACCCCCATCCCTCCCACCATCCTCCACTCCAGCAGCCCTCAGTTTGTTTCCTGAGATTAAGAGTCTCTTACGGTTTGTCTCCCTCTCTGGTTTTGTCTTGTTTCAATTTTTCCCTCCCTTCCCCTGTGATCCTCTGTCTTGTTTCTCAAATTCCTCATATCAGTGAGAGCATGTGATAATTGTCTTTCTCTGACTTATTTCACTTAGCATAATACCCTCTAGTTCAATGTCATTGCAAATGGCAAGATTTCTTTTTTTTGATGGCTTGATAATATTCCACTAGATATATATATATATATAATCTCCCTATCTTCTTTATCCATTCATGTGTTGATGGACATCTAGGCTCTTTCCATAGTTTGGCTATTGTGGACATTGCTGCTATAAACATTGGGGTGTACCCATGAATTCTTTCTTCTTAAGTCCAGTAATTTAACCCAGGATGTGTTCCCTGCCCCCCACCCCGCCCCAAACATTTTGTTAATTTTTTTTTCCTTTTCTTCTTTTTTTATTTTTATTTTTTTAAGATTTTAATTATTTATTTATTTGACAGAGAGAGAGAGAGATTACAAGTAGGTAGAGAGGCAGACAGAGAGAGAGGGGGGAAGCAGGCTCGCCAATGAGCAGAGAGCCCAATGCGGGGGCTCCATCCTAGGACCCTGAGATCATGACCCAAGCCGAAGGCAGGTTTAACCCACTGAGCCACCCAGGCGCCCCATCTTTTTTCTTTTCTTTCTTTTTTTTTTTAAAGATAAATTTTTTTTTTTAAAGATTTTATTTATTTAAGGGCGCCTGGGTGGCTCAGTGGGTTAAGCCACTGCCTTCTGCTCAGGTCATGATCTCAGGGTCCTGGGATCGAGTCCCGCATTGGGATCTCTGCTCGGCAGGGAGCCTGCTTCCCTCTCTCTCTCTCTGCCTGCCTCTCTGCCTACTTGTGATCTCTCTCTGTCAAATAAATAAATAAAATCTTTAAAAAAAAAAGATTTTATTTATTTATTTGTTAGAGAGCGAGCGAGCAAAGGCAGACAGAGTGGCAGGCAGAGGCAGAGGGAGAAGCAGGCTCCCCGCCAAGCAAGGAGCCAGATGTGGGACTCGATCCCAGGACGCTGGGATCATGACCCCAGTCGAAGGCAGCTGCTTAACCAACTGAGCCACCCAGGCGTCCTGCATCTTTTTTCTTTTTAAGTAAGCTTTACATCCAGAATGGATAGAGCCCAACACAGGGCCTGAACTCAAAACCCCAAGATCAAGACTTGAGCCAAGATCAGGAGTCAAATGCTTAACTGAGCCACCCAGGCATCCCTTGTTAAGAGAAATTTTAAATATAATGTTGAAGGAATTTTAAGGTGTTTACTACTTAGATTCTGTTACTAGCATTTTATTGTACGTTAATACATTTTTCCGTCTTTTCATTCTAGTAATTAAGATACATCTTGTTGTAATAGCATAGTGTTTCAACATTTCTTTGGGACTAAATACACCCTTAAAATCTATAGATTCAGTGCCTATATTTCTGGAAAATAGACTCTTAGGTCAGAGAGTATATATGAGTTGAGAAAACAATCGAGATCAAACTTTTAAGTTTGTCTTTATTCCCATATATTCATATTATATTGAAATTATAGATGTAATTTTATGTTCTTTGTCATTAAATTAGGAAAGCATTTTCGCATATTTTTTGGCTTAGTAATAAGTAGTGTTGCAGTTGATGTCTTTATGTGTATGGATGGATGCCTTTGGATTTTTTTTTTTTTTTTATTTCTTTATTTGACAGAGAGAGACAGTGAGAGAGGGAACACAAGCAGGGGGAGTGGGAGAGAGAGAAGCAGGCTTCCAGCTGAGCAGGGAGCCCGATGCGGGGCTCGATCCCAGGACCCGGGGATCATGACCTGAGCCGAAGGCAGACGCTTAAAGACTGAGCCACCCAGGCACCCCTGGATTTTTTAAGAAAAATCTTTGTGACTGTGATTTACTGCATCAGAGATTGAAAACATCCCAACTATATCAACTGTATATATATATACATATATACATGTATATATATATATTTCTTTTTTTTGTAACTTATTCCCATATAAGGATATTACTATGGCACTGTACAAATATGTAAGCTTTGGTGAAATTTTAGGAACTTCAGATATTAGCAACTTAAAAGAAATAGTTTAGTAAATGTAAATGGTAGTTGTGCTTTAAGTTGATAGTGCTCTTAAATTGGATAATGTGCTTTTATGAAAACTTTATTCTTGGATTCTTTGAGCTATATTATATCAGTGTTAACAGATGAGGAAATACTAGCTGAGAGGTTAAAGCTGTTTTCTCAACTGGCACAGCTTAGAAGGAGAAAGTCCAGTTGTCAGAAAACAAATATTTTTTCTTAATCCTGGAAGAACTAATGCATATTTTTACATTATTATATATGGTAATTTGTCCCTGATTTAAGAGCAGCTAACCTGCAAAACCATGACAAAATTGTTACAGGATATACTGGATAGGCTTTCTTCGATAATTAATTATTATAGTACACTTTCTGCATTTTGGCTTATTGGAGCATTTCCCCTTAGGAATGTAAGCAGATTATATATTTTTGGTGTCTACTAGGTTTCTCCAGCTAAATCAGTTATCTAATAGTTTTATGGTTCTCCATGTTTGTACAGTGGAGTCAGCTCTGGTGCTTCACAAAAACACTGATGTCTCCATCACAAAGATTTTGATTAATTGGTCTGGTTAAAAGGTACTTAGATAGTTCTAATAAGCAATTAAGGTTGATAAGGTTGGTCTCAATGTTTGAAATCATTGTAGTAGTTTTTGATGGTTTCTAATGTAGCTAAGTGTTTTCAGGCATCTTGTTGGAATCCCCTGGTCACTACCTTACCCTAGCTGGATGGTTATAATACATTGATAAATCTGAATCTTTTTTCTTTGACATAAGTAATACATAATCCAATCTGTTTTCAGTCATTAAAATGGGGAAGATAATGTCTACCTTGTCAGGGTTATGATGCCTACTTTGTTATGGTTATATTATTAGGGCTATTGGCACGTAGAATAACTGTAACTGTCAGTATTTTGTTATGGAAGTTTTTGATATGGTGATTTATTAAGAAATGCTTAATTGACGTAATTTATGTTCATATTAGAAATTTCAGATAATGTGATAAGAGGAAAGGGGAGTAAAAGCAGCCAATAATTGTGCCACCCAGAGTATTTCAATATTTTTTAATCCATGTGTGTATGCACACAGTTTGGTAAGATATTACAAAGATTTTTAGCACATGGGCAAAACAAATGTACTTTTTCTAATCTTATACTACTTTGGAACCCCTGTTGCAGAGATTAGTGACTGTGGGAATCTTCATCTTGTTTATTTTTTAAATTTTTTTAAAAGATTTTATTTATTTATTTGACAGAGAGATCACAACTAGGCAGAGAGGCAGGCAGAGAGAGAGAGAGGGAGAAGCAGGCTTTCCCCGCTGAGAGACTGCTTCTCCCTCTCCCTGGGATCATGACCTGAGCCAAAGGCAGAGGCTTTAACCCACTGAGTCACCCAGGTGTCCCTGTTCATCTTGTTTAAAATAATCTTGTTAGGCGCCTGGGTGGCTGAGTGGGTTATACCTCTGCCTTCGGCTCAGGTCGTGATCTCAGGGTCCTGAGATCGAGTTCAGCATTGGGCTCTCTGCTCTGCAGGGAGCCTGCTTCCTCCTCTCTCTCTCTCTCTCTCTGCCTTCCTCTCTGCCTACTTGTAATCTCTGTCTGTCAAATAAATAAATAAAATCTTTAAAAAAAATAAAATAATCTTGTTAGTATCAGAATTCAGCCCTTCCCCACTTAAGAATTCTCTCATTGCCTTTTTTCATAAGAAATTGACTTTGTGTGGGAGGAATCTTATGCTAATTTTACTGGCAGAGATATTCTTTGGAGGTTAAGCAGTATCCCATTATTCTTACTGTTTGTTCTTATGTGCCCTCTGCTCATGTCTCCCAAGGCATCTTTCTGGGCTTTATATTCGCAGCTGAAAAAATTTCTAATTTGAAGGAATGTATATGAAAATATAGCTACCATTTATTCTGTTTTTAGTATGTTCCAGGCTTTACATTAAAACAGTTACTACCCATTTTAATTTCTTAACATAAGGATAAGTTTTATTGTTTTCAAACATATGAAGAAACAGGTCCAGAAAAGATACTTATTTAATTAATTACGTAGCTTATAATCTTCCATTATAAAATAATATATAAAAAAAGCTAGGTATGAGTATGAGTAAGCTACTAAATGTAATGCCAGCAATAGAGAATCTGTGTGATTATTGATTTAAAAAGTATAGAAAGGGAAGGTAAAAATATTAATGTGTAATCAATATTTTATAGATCTCATGAGGCGTCAAGAAGAACTCAGACGCTTGGAAGAACTCAGAAACCAAGAGTTACAAAAACGGAAGCAAATACAACTGAGGTAAAAGAACATCATTGTAATATATATGTGAATATATGCAGTTTTCATTGTTTTTAATAAAATTCCCTACTGCCTACTATAAACAAGTTGTAGAAGTTGGAAAATACAGAAAAAATAACAAAATGTGTCTATATTTTGACTGTACTTTGGGAATCACTCTATAAATTAGCATAATTTTTTGGTACTATGATTTTTTTTTAAGCCGGTTATGGACATTTGATTGCATTCACTGTGAACTTACATAAGGGGCTTAGGTATTGCATATAATTTGTTGTAAGAATGCACTGTGATTTACTCGAACATTTTTCTAGAGATGGACATTCTAGTTTCTAGTTTCAGTTTCTAGTTTTTCCATTTGTTTAATACTACCGTGAATGCTTTTATATATCTTTGTGCTTCTGATAATTTGCTTAAAAGAGATTTGTGGAAGTGGAGTACATGATAAGGGATATGGGCATTTAAAGTCTCAGTGTAAAATGGGCAACTCTGATGGTTGGCTTAAAGTCTTCCAGGTTAAATAAGGACTTTGGGGAGTGGTTGATCCAAGATATATTAAAAAAAAAATTAACAGCTTTTCTTGTACTAGCAGTATTTAATTGTGAAATATGATGAGATAAATGTTACTCTAAGTTGTTAAAAAATCAAAATAGTTGGGAAATGTTGTGAACAGAGCTGTGATAGATTAAAGAAAACTTAAAGTTTTGTTTTTCTGTTTAAAAAAACTTTTTTTAAAGATTTATTTATTTATTTGATAGAGAGAGAGAGAGATCACAAGTAGGCAGAGAGGCAGGCAGAGAGAGAGGGAAGCAGGCTCCCTGCTGAGCAGAGAGCCAGATGGGGGCTCGATCCCAGGATCCTGAGATCATGACCTGATCCGAAGGCAGACCCACTGAGCCACCCAGGGGCCCCTTAAAAAAACTTTTTAAAAATATTTATTTATTTCACAGAGATAGAGGGAACAAGCAGGGGGAGTTGGAGAGGGAGGAGCAGGGTTCCTATTGAGCAGGGAGCGAGATATGGGGCTTAGTCTCAGAATCCTGGGATCATGACCTGAGTTGAAGGCAGATGCTTAACCGACTGAGCCACCCAGGCACCCATAAAACTTTTTAAAAAATAATTTTAGAGAGAGAGAAAGAGCAAGTGTGGGGTGGAGGGTCAGAGGGAGAGAAGCAATCTCAAGCAGACTCCCCTCTGAGCATGGAGCCTGCCACGGGGCGGAATCTCAGGACCCTGAGGTCATGACCTGGCTGAAACCAAGAGTCGGATGTTCAACTAACTGTTCCACCTAGATGCCCCAGAGTTTTTTTGTGCTGTGTTTTATTTATTTATTTATTTTTATAATTTTTATTTATTTGATAGAGAACACAAGCAGGAGGAGTAGCAGGCAGAGGGAGAGGGAGGGAGAAGCAGACTCCCCACTGAGCAGAGAGCCTGATGTGGGCCTTGATCCCAGGACCCTGGTGGGAACATGACCCGAGCCAAAGGCAGTCGCTTAACCATTTGAGCCATCCAGGCACCCTTGTTTTATTTTTTAAAGATTTTATTTATTCATTTGAGGCAGAGAGAGAGAGCATGAACAGGGAGAGAGGCAGAGGAAGAGGGAGAAGAAGACCCTCTCTGAGCTGGGAGCCTGGCTTAACCATCTGAGCTGCCCAGGCACCCCTCAAAGTTTTTTTTAAAGTGTTATAAAAGTAGTAAGTGATGGGGCGCCTGGGTGGCTCAGTGGGTTAAGCCTCTGCCTTCAGCTCAGGTCATGATCTCAGGGTCCTGGGATTGAGCCCACATCAGGCTCTCTGCTCGGCGGGGAGTCTGCTTCCTCCTCTCTCTCTGCCTGCCTCTCTGCCTACTTGTGCTCTCTCTCTCTGTCAAATAAATAAAGTATTAAAAAGAAAAAATAGTAAGTGCTTGTGGTAGAAAGTAAGGTGCTTATGGCAAATAAATAAAAAAGAAGGTAAAGAGCCTTGAATAGATGTCAAGTGTCTTTATAGTCTGGTGATAGGTAGTATTCATTATATTTTAATGCATTTTTTCTAATTTTGCACCTGCTTTTGTCAGTGTATATATGTTTCTGTCTTGCAGTTACTCTGGTTTTTACTCTAAATTACTTATCCTCAAATTATGATATTTGGGCAGACAGTGTCAGCATTCTGATTATAAGCCCCACATCCCCCAGCTGGTGAATCAGAAATTATAAGGGTAGAACCCCACCACCTGTGCTTAGTATTCCAGGTAATTGGTATGCATCATAAAGTTTGAGAACCGCTATTACGTAAAATTCCCCATATGATCTCCTTACACAAGGGACCCTTTTCCAATTTCTTTATCTTTGTTTTTTTCCTTTTTATTTTAAAAGTTGTAAGTATGTTATGTAAGTATGTTAAAGTGTGTTCTTCTTGTACAAAGCAAAAGAAGCCTTCCCTCCCAAATATAAAACTCTTGATTCCATATTTCCCTTATATTTATATTTGATAGCTTCGCTTTTAGAATTAATAATCTTACCCTTCTCTTGCAAAAAAAAATAATAATTTAACCAGACAATGAGGGAGAACCAAAAGAAGGCATTAAAAAAATCCACACAAATGGGGGTACCTGGTTAGTTCAGTCAGTAGAGCATGCAACTCAGTCTTGGAATTGTCAGTTTGACCCCCACATTCGGTGTAGAGAGTACTTAAAAATAGTCTTTAAAAAACAAACAAATGAATGATTGCAATTTTAAGTAAATAACATTGCATTGCAAGTAAATAACATTAACACTCTGAAAAGGGATGGGGAAGAAAATAAGGAACCTCCATAACTTTTGAAAACACTGTCTTGACACTATAGGCCAATTAGAAGTAAAGCAGTATATTTTGTAATCTGGTTAATGTGTTTCTCACAGGAATATGAGCTAGTAGTTCTGAAATTATTTTTTGTATGTACTTTTCCCCCACTTTGATTAGGTCTTTAATTGAAAAGAATGTATATACTTTTTTGAGCCAACAGATCAGTAAATACAGATAAAGAAACACAGATTTCTCATTGTTGGAGAAAGAAAAAAGAGAGAAAGGCTAAAACTAAAATTAATCCTGTGATGTTGAATTGGGGTCAGGGTTATTAGTAGAACTCAGTGGTATTTAACTTAGAGAAGTACAGATGTGTGTATATATGTAGATTCACATACATACATACATTCCATAACTCCTGTCTACCTAGAAGCAGTGATGGGATGCCTCAGTAACAGCACACATATAGGGCCCAGATTCTTATTCCAAACACCATTCTCTAATAAAAGGAGCTAGGGCTTTGTGGAGAAGTAGTTGATTCCTGGACTAAAAAGTCCAGCTTGAGCCTGGAATGTTGTAACAGGAAATAAGAGAGTACAGGTGTACCTCTCATACACTGCAGGTTCAGTACCAGACCACTGGAGTAAAGCAAATATTGCAATAAGGTATATCAAATACGTTTTTTGGCTTCCCAGTGCATATAAAAGTTATGTTTACACTGTACTGTGGTGTAACAAGTGTGTAAGAGCATTAGGTCTAAAAAAATATACACACCTTAATGAAAAAAACACTTTAATTGATAAAAAGTGCTAACCTCATCTGAGCTTTCAGTGAATTGTAATCTTTTTGTTGGTGAAAGTTCTTTCCTTGATGGTGGTGGACTTCTGCCTGATCAGGGTGGTGCTTGCTGAAGGTTGGGAAGCCTGTGGCAATTTTGGACTCTCGGCTGACTGATCAGGGTGGTGGTTGCTGAAGGTTGGGAAGGCTGTGGCGGTTTTTGACTCTATTCCACAAATGATTTGTCTAGTGTGTGATGCTGTTTGATAGATTTTACCCATAGTAGAACTTCTTTCAGAATAGGAATCCTCTCAAACCTCTCTTATAAACATACCTTGGAGATAACTGCAGATTTAGATCTAGACTAGTGCTGTAGAGTGAATATCACAATGCAGTGTGTCACATGAATTCTTTGGTTTCCCAGCATGTTAATATGTACACCTATAAACTATGGTTTATGAAGTGTGAAATAGCATTATGTTTAAAAAAAATGCATGCCTTAATTAAAAAAATACTAATCAGGTTGGTAGTTGCTGAAGGTTGGGTGGTTGTAGTAATTTCTTAAAATAAGATGATATTGAAATTTGCTTCATGAATAGTCTTCCTTTCAGAAAGGATTTTTCTGTAGCATGTGGTGCTTTTTAGTACCATTTTATCCATGGTAGAAACTTCTTTCAAAATCAGGAGTCTGTCCTCTCAAACCCTGTTGATGGGTTATCAACTACATTTGTGTAATATGCTTAAGTTCTTTGTTGTCATTTCAGCAGTGTTCACAGCATCTTCATCAGGAGTAGATTCCATCTCAAGAAACCACTTTCTTTGCACATCCATAGAAGCAGCTCATTTGTTTAACGTTTTACCATGGGATCGCAGCAATGTGCTCCCATCTTCAGGCCCCACTTCTAGTTTGCTTGCTATTTCCACCACATCTGCAGTTACTTCTCTCACTGATGTCTTGAACCCCTCAGCCTGAAAGGCATCCAGAGGGTTAGGTTGGAATGAGTTTCGTTCAAACTCCTGTTAATGTTGATAGACCTCTTCCTGTGAAGCACAGATGTTCTTAATGGCGTCTAGAATGGTGAATCCTCTCTAGAAGTTTCTCATTTTACTTTGCCCAGGTCCATCAGAGGAATCATTGTCTACGGCAGCTATAGCCTTATGAAATGTATTTATTAAATGTATTTATACATTTATAATATGTGTTTATTAAGTAACAAGACTTGAAAGTTGCATTTGCTCCTTGATCTGTGGGCTGCAGAATGGATGTTGTGTCAGCAGGCATGAAACCAGCATTAATCTTGTTGTCTATCACCATCAGACCTCTTGGCTGACCAGGCGCATTGTCAGTGAGCAGCAGTATTTTGAAAGGGATCTTTTTTCCTGATCAGTAGATGTCAGTGGTGGGCTTAAAATATTCAGTAAACCATGTTGTAAGTAGATGTGCTGTCATCCAGGTTTTGTTGTTCTGTGTATAGAGCACAGGCAGAGTGGATTGAGCGTAATTCTTAAGGGCCCTAGGATTTTCAGAATGCTCGGTGAGCATTGGCTTCATCTTCATGTCACCAAGCAGCGTTAAGACAATCAGCCTATCATTTGAATCCAGGCATTGACTTCTCCTCTATGGCTATGAATGTCCTAGTTGGCGTCTTCTTCTAGTATAAGGTTATTTAATCTACACTGAAAATCTGTTGTTTGGTGTACCCACTTTAATTATCTAAGCTAGGTCTTCTGGATAACTTGATGGCAGCTTCTGGATCTCTGCTAGCTTCAGACATTTTTTCCTGCAGCTTCCTCACTTTTTTCACCTTTTTACAATTGAATAGCATTAGGTCCTTGGTCTGGATTAGGTCTTGGCTTAAGGAAGTATTGTGGCTGGTTTGATCTTCTATGCAACTACTTAAAAGTCCTCCATTTCAACAAGAAGGCTGTTTTGTTTTCTTATCATTTGTATGTTCACTGGAGTGGCGCTTTCAGTTTCCCTGAAGAACTTTTCCTTTGCATTCACAGCTTAGCTAACTATTTACTGTAGGAGGCCTAGCTTTTGTCCCTTTTTGGCTTTGGGCAAGACTTGCTCACTAAGCTTAACCGTTTCTGGCTTTTGATTTAAAGTGAGAGACATGCAGCTCTTCACCTGAACACTCAGACCATTCTAGGTCTAGGCATTAGTCTAATTTCCATATTTTTGTGTCTCAGGGAATAGGGAGGCCCACAGAGGAGACAGATGAGAGGGAGAGAGGTGGGGGAATAGCTTGTTAATGGAGCAGTTAGAACACACATAGTATTTATTGATAATGTTTGGTCTTATATGGTTATGGTTTATGGTGTCTCAAAACAATTACAGTAGTAAGCAACATCAAAGATCACATATCACCATTACAAATACAATAATTATAATGAAATATTGTGATAATTACCTACCAAGATGTGACACAGAGACTCACAAAGTGAAAAAATGCTTTTGGAAAAAATGGGGCCAATAGACTTGCTTGATGTAGAGTTGCCCCAAACCCTCAATTTGTAAAAACAAAACAAAACAAAACAAAAAAGAACCCAACAAAAAAACTCACTGTATCTGTAGTGAACAGTAAAGCAAAACTGAATAAAATGAAGTAGGCCTGTACTCATAAAACATGGGGCATATTGAAACTATACAGGAGGCAAACTGAAGGTGCTCCTAAATGGCCAAAGTTGGAACAGTTTCAGCAACAAAAAGAAAAATTATAGTATTAGATTTTAAAGTGTAGAATAAAGCATATAACCATGAATCCATACTGATAGAAGTAAATAATTAAATGAATAAATGAAGAGAATGAACAACTTTTTATAGTAGAATTTCAGTTAATCAGTATGGAAGGAATGAGAGAAAAGTCACCAGTAGGACAAACACTATAGTAATAATTAGTTACAGACATAAATAATAAAAAGTTATAGATAAGATTTATTGACCAGCGTTCAAGTTTCTGCTGAAACTTGAGAAACACAACTTGAATACTCATTTGTATTAGGTACAAATGGAAAAACAGTAAATGCAAAGTGGAGAAGTGATAGACACCACCATTACCATGTATTAAGGTTCTTGTCACCTGTAATAAGACATCAATACCAGGAACTGCTTGATATGATACAGTCAGAGAGATACATTGTCATATCTGTGGGAGTTTTTGGCAAAAAATTTATAACCTCAGGGTAGTCCATGAGGAAATATAACATGAATCCAGATTAATGACATTGTACAAAATTATCAGTTCTCTTTAAAAAAGTGTCAAGTTCACTCTGAGGTGAGTAGGGAGGAAGGTGTGTTGCAAGCCCAGGCTGGAGACCATGGCCTGGCTCTGTGTACATGGTAGACTGTGGCACCAGCTGGGTGGGCTTCTGCCTCAGCTGGGCATGGTACACCCTGAGAAACTGCTGCCCCACAGGTCCAGTCCAAGTTGTAGCATTCAGTGACAGAGCAGGGCTCCCATGGCCCAAGTACCCCCAGCAATGCCATGCCTGCATTCCTGGAATGCCCCCAAGCTTTCCTGTGCCATGGCCTGGGTCTTGCAATGGCACATGATGGAGCTAGGAATGTGGTCTGCTGGAGGAAGGAGCGGTGTCCAAGATAATAGAATAGAAGTTGAGGAAGAGTAGGAGAGAAGGAAGAAAAAGGAGTTGAAAGAGAAAATGTCACTAGAGGAGACCAAGGAACACATCCTGAAGTTGTAGGGGAAGCTTTTGGTCCTACAGGAAGAGAAGCCATGAGCTTTTCATGCAGCTCAAGAAAAGTTTTACATGAGGCCGTGCCCGGCTACTTTTAGCCCACCCAGACAGAGGTTCTCCAGCCTTGTGGTGCCTTGTACTTAAAAAAGCAGATTGGGGACGCCTGGGTGGCTCGGTTGGTTAAGCGGCTGCCTTCGGCTCAGGTCATGATCCCAGCGTCCCGGGATCGAGTCCCACATCAGGCTCCTTGCTCGGCAGGGAGCCTACTCCTCCCCCTGCCTCTGCCTACCTCTCTGTCTGCCTGTGCTCGCTCTCTCTAACTAATGAGTAAATAAAATCTTAAAAAAAAAAAAAGTTCATAAAAAAGCAGATTGAACATGGTAACCAGCAGACTGGACTTCCTCCCTATGCTCCACGAATCCAGTTTCTGGACCCCTTGCCTCCCCTCGGCCTCCTCCTGCAGATGCAACCAGCAGGGGAGTCAGGGTTTTGGCCTTTGCCATTGCACCTGCAGATAGAGTCAACAGAAAAGTCAGACTTTGCACCTCCCAGTTAACCAGGCCCTTGGCTCTCAGCATAGCCAAAAACCTATGATTCTAGCACAAATCACACTTTATTTTCAACCTCACCTCTACCCTCTGCTGTGGATGAGGATCCTGTTCTGCCCCAGCCCAGCTCAATGAAACCTATCTGCCACTAGGGAAAAAAAAAAAAATTAAATTCGTGGAAGACCAAGAAAGACTGAATGTGTCTAGGAACTTATAATAATAATTGTCAAATATATCCTGTACTTGCAAGACAAAGCAAATAAAATTACAGCAGTTAAACTGAAGAAATATAGCTGACTGAGACTACTGCCATACAAGATTGCTTTGTTAACAAGCCAGGAGTGTGGACTCTGCTTTTTTGTTTTACCTTAGAACATTGACAAAACTGGCTTAAGAAAGTATATATATATATATTTTAAAGATTTTATTTATTTGTTTGTTATAGAGAGAGAGAGCGAGCACAGGCAGACAGAGTGGTAGGCAGAGGCAGAGGGAGAAGCAGGCTCCCTGCCCAGCAAGGAGCCCGATGTGGGACTCAATCCCAGGATGCTGGGATCATGACCCGAGCCGAAGGCAGCTGCTTAACGAACTGAGCCACCCAGGCGTCCCAAGAAAGTATATTTTGAGAGAAATAATTTATTTGGAGTATGCAGGTTTCCAGTTTTTCTTTCATTGCTACAAATAAATTACTAGGTTTCTCATAGGTCACTTAATTTTTCAGAAGCTATGGCAGTGAAGGAAGACTAGGACAAGGGATGATTAGCTAGTTCAAGCTGTGACTTGACCACTTAATAGTTCATGTATTTCTTCATTCTCTTACCACCCTTCTGGTCATTTTATGTCATTTGTTACAAATGTCTTCTGTACTGAGCCCTTGAATAGGTGTGGAGAGCGTAGTGCTAAAACAAAGAGTAGCAGGGCATTGTTATCCATTAGTTATATCATAGCTTACTTTCTAGATCAAAATCCTAGAAAAATATATGAGACCTAAAAATAATTAGTGGGTTCAAATTAAATTGTAAAATTGAGATTTTATCCATTTCCAATTAGTTATAACATGAAGGATGTTAAAATTTGTCTTACTTTTTTAGTTCCATTTGTAAATGTTATCTAGGAAGTTATCTATCCTTCACCTGAAGAGACATTAAATGTACATATAAAAGTATTCATTAAAGCATCTTGTGAAATAGAAAAAATTAGAAGTGTGTATGTGTGTGTGTGTGTGTGTATATATATATATATATATAAAAGATAGGGAATATGTGAATATTATCTATAAGTTCTGATTATGGAATTGTGAGTGTGGTATCAACTTATTTCAAAACAAAGTAGAAATTCTTGAATTTATAGACAGAGGACTGGAAGGAAAAAAGTAACTGTTTTAAATGATTTTACCTTTTTACTCCTGATCTGTAAATCTTTTCTCACGTTTTATCAGAAAAAAGTTGCTTTAACAATGGGAGAAGTACAGGGCGCCTGGGTGGCTCTGTGGGTTAATGCCTCTGTCTTCTGGGATTGGCTCTCTGCTCAGCAGGGAGCCTGCTTCCCTTCCTCTCTCTCTGCCTACTTGTGATCTCTGTCAAATAAGTAAATAAAATCTTAAAAAAAAAAAACAATGGGAGAAGTACATTACAAATTTTGTTTTAAAATACTTCATTTTTTAAGAATTTCATGGCAATACATATATAAAACAAAACTCAGTGATATATATGTAAAGTAAATGGTCCTGTTTCACAGATTATTCCCAGTATGGTGTAAACTTTTTCTACCCTTCTCTGTGCTCATACAAGTGGTTTTTAAAATCAGTAATAGGAATGCTGTTTTTTTACTTGCTTTTTTCTGTGACAGTTATATTTTAGATACTATTTTGTTTCAGTAAATGCAATTGTGCCTTTGTAACAGTTGTTTTGTTTTCCTTGGCTTCAATGAGCCATACTTGTTTCCCATTTATAATTGATCATGTCTTCAACTTCTTGCCTTTAATTAATGCCACAGTGTATATCTATGTGTACATATATTCTTGCACGTTTATGTAGATATTTTTTTTAGTTTATTGGAAATGGACTTGCCCATTTAAAATTCTAATACATGTCTTAAGTTATCCCTGAATAAGTTTGTTGTTGTAATTCTGAAACCAAAAAATCTTTGAAAACCAAAAGCTTTTTCATGTATCATTTAGTGCAGGATCTGATAGGAGCCTATTTGATGAGAAAAATCTGACCTGCATTTATGTTGGGGTCTTGTCAGACCTTTATTATTTTCAGAAAAGTGAATGTTCACCTAACTGCAGAAATACCAGTGTGTTTGATTGCTGGGTCCTGTCCCAGATCCTGTTAGTAATATAATAATTGTATATGGACCCTTTTTGAAACTAGGAAAAATCAGTTTCAAAACTTACGTAGAAAAACAACAATAAAGGGGCGCCTGGGTGGCTCAGTGGGTTAAAGCCTCTGCCTTCGGCTCAGGTCATGATCCCAGGGTCCTGGGATCGAACCCCGCATTGGACTCTCTGCTCAGCAGGAAGCCTGCTTCCTCCTCTCTGCCTGCCTCTCTGCCTACTTGTGATCTCGATCTCTCTGTGTTAAATAAATAAATAAAATTTAAAAAAAAGAAAAAGAAAAACAAAAAACTTAAGTAGTAGTGGAGTTTTTAGATGGAGGATTTTTACCTCTATCTATATATGTTTTCAGCTGTGTGAATATGAAAATATTTTCTTTACCATAAAATTTATGAGTGTGTTAATGTCTAAGAAGTAGATTACCCACTTTATTTGAAATTCAGTTTACCTGAATAGACATGTTTATTGGGGACTTAGAGAAAAATCTCAAAATAGTCTAGATTTTGCCTAAAATCCCTTAGGAACATTTTTGCTTTGTGGTCTGACCCAAACTCCTATAACAGCTGGGTTTTCTGTTGTCTTTGGGAAATACCACTTTTTTTCTTTTTTTGGTTCATGGACTTGGTTTGGGAAGCCTTCTACAGAAACAACAGTATCTTGAAATTCGAGTCTTAGTGTAGGAAGGTACTTACAAAAGCAATGTAGAAAATGAGACAATGAGAGGATATCAGTATTATATAGTCTTCACTCTTGAAATTGTTTTTTGAGTAGAGGATTTATATACTTGAATTTGCATTATCATAAATGCCAATATAATGTGAGTCTATTCGGTATTATTTTGTAGGTTTTTTTCTCTTAGTCATAACTAATTACTGACTTATTTGTAATTCCGAACACTTATAGTTCAATATTTTTTTCCCCCACATACCTCTAGGGCTGAGGTTGGCATACTTTTTCTGGGAAAGGGCTAAGGGCTAAATAGTAAATACTTTAGGTTTTGCAGGCCATATGGTCTTTGTCTCAACTATTCAGCACTGCTCTGGCCCAAAGGTAGCTATAGACATTAAGTAAATGATTATCTTCTAAAACTTAATTTATAACAACAGGTGGTAGGCTGACATCTGTTCCAGAAGGTTTCCTCAGTGGGTTGATTAAATGGGGGGAGTGAGGATTTGTTAAGGGTTCCTTTGACACACACAGATTTTTTTGACTAGGCAGTTTTGTTCTTTGTAGTGGTCTCTATCAGGATTGGTTCTGAGTGCCTTTAAGAACTCTATTATGCCAGCAATAGATCCAGGCTTTTCTCTTTATACAGTAATAGAATACATGCTTGAGCTTTTGGGCTCTTGATTTCTTGACTATAAACATATTAACCATCTTAGTTACATGTTATTACTCTGTTTTTTGATTTGTCCTAGTTATTTTATTTCTTTGGGTTATTTGATTTATTAAAGGCTTAGAACAAACTAGAAGAAGGAAAGTAAATATAGTCAGTCAGTCATCATTTACAGATTTTGTATCAAGTAACTCATGTAAATGATTTTGTTTTACCTGGAATAAAGTATCTGGTCATAGGTTACATGTCAACTATGCTGAAATTTTTATTTGAAAATCTTTCAGACATGAGGAAGAGCATCGACGCCGTGAGGAAGAAATGATCCGACACAGAGAACAGGAGGAACTGAGGCGACAACAAGAGGGCTTTAAGCCAAATTATATGGAAAATGTAAGTAAAATACTAGTTAACTGAAATTATTTTACATTGTCAGGTGGACAAGGCATATTTAAAATTCTTCACATACTGGTTTATATATTTTTAAATCTTTCCGAATTTGTCATGTTTGTTTATGTTACACTAATGATTTTCTTAACCTCTTACAGGCAATAACTTGTAGTTTCTGAAGATATTATTAATGTTTTGTAAAAAGGATGTTAAATTTTTCTCAACTTTTCTCTTTTTTTAATATATGGTTCTAAATTAGAACTCTTGGTAAATCTGTTATCTCTACTTGATTGAATTTGAACATTTATTGATAATAAAAATTCTTTAGGGGCACTTGGCTGGCTCAGTCAGAAGAGCATGAAGCTCTTGGTCTTGGGGTCCTGAGTTCAAACCCCACATTGGGTGTAGAGATGATTTAAATAAATAAACTTAATGGAATGACATAAATAAAAATTCCTTATATTGGATGATACTAGACAAATACAAATGTAGGCCAGTATGTTCTCATCACCCAACCATGACAGTTATCGCTACATAGCTGATCTTTTCATCTACCCACTTCCCTGAATTATTTTTTATTAAAGCCCTGACTTTATATGTTTTTATTATATGTATCCCTAGAAAATAAGGACTCTTTTTAAATATATCTTTGTCATACCTTAAAAATCGTCACTTCTTTAATATTAACTAGTAAAAGCCCACATTTGCCCAGGTTTTATAAAGGTTTCTATTTCGTTTACAACTGGTTCAAATTGGCTGACAAATCCAGTGTTTTTAGTCTGTAGGTTTTCTCTTCACCTTTTAAATTTTTTCCTTAATTTTTTAAGAAACAGACCGTTGTTGTTTCTCACATTCTGGATTTTGTTGAATTTATCCTTGCAGTGATGTTTAACAAGTTTCTGTATCCCTGAATTTCTTTTAAACTGGAGTTCTAAAGATTTGGTCTGACTCAGGTTTTTTTGGAAAGGCAAAATGATAGGGCAAACAAGGATACTTCAGATATGTTAAAATCCCCATGTTCTTTTTTTTTCTTTTTCTTTTTTGACTTTCCAACATTCTTTTATTTTTTTTTAATAATTTATTTTTTTATAAACATATAATGTATTATTAGCCTCAGGAGTACAGGTCTGTGAGTCACCAGGTTTACACACTTCACAGCACTCACCATAGCACATACCCTCCCCAATGTCCATAACCCCACCACCCTCTCCCTACACCCCTACCCCCAGCCCCCCTCAGTTTGTTTTATGACATTAAGAGTCTCTTTTGGTTTGTCTCTCTACTGATCCTATCTTGTTTCATTTATTCTTTTCCTACCTCCCAAGCGCCCCCCCCCTCAACTGCATCTCCACTTCCTCATATCAGGGAGATCATATGATAGTTGTCTTTCTCCAGTTGACTTATTTCGCTAAGCACAATACTCTCTAGTTCCATCCACGTCGTCGCAAATGGCAAGATTTCATTTCTTTTGATGGCTGCATAGTATTCCATTGTATATATATACCACATCTTCTTTATCCGTTCATCTGTTGATGGACATCTAGGTTCTTTCCATAGTTTGGCTATTGTGGACATTGCTGCTATAAACATTTGGGTGCACGTGCCCCTTCGTATCACAATGTTTGTATCTTTAGGGTAAATACCCAGTAGTGCAATTGCTGGGTCATAAGGTAGCTCTATTTTCAACTTTTTGGGGATCCTTCATGCTGTTTTCCAGAGTGGTTGCACCAGCTTGCATTCCCACCAACAGTGTAGGAGGGTTCCCCTTTCTCCCCATCTTTGCCAGCATCTGTCATTTCCTAACTTGTTAATTTTAGCCATTCTGACTGGTGTGAGGTGGTATCTCATTGTGGTTTTGAAAATCCCCATGTTCTTAATGTGAACTAACAAGAAGTCTTACTATTCACCTTAGATGAATGACACTTTAACAGTCATTATTCTGAAAAATATTTACTGGTGTTTTCTTCCCTAGCTGTTCAAAAGTCATGTTTCTTTAATAAGTTTCTGAGGTTAAAAGTATTAATTCAAGTCAATGACTCTTTTGCTGATTCTGCCCCCATTCTTCTGTCCCTAGAAAAATTTTAAACTCTTTTTTAAAAAAGAATATACACGGGACACCTGGGTGGCTCAGTTGGCTAAGCGGCTGCCTTCGGCTCAGGTCATGATCCCAGCATCCTGGGATCGAGTCCCACATTGGGCTCCTTGCTCAGCAGGGAACCTGCTTCTCTCTCTGCCTCTGCCTGCCACTCTGCCTGTGCTCAAGCTCTCTCTCTCTCTCTCTCTAACAAATAAATAAATAAAATCTTTAAAAAAAAATTTAAAAAAAATGAAAAAAGAATATACACAGCAAAATACATACTAACTTGTATAATAACAAGAAATTTTTATCTTGGTTACATCAAGTAAATATCTTTTAACTAAAAATTATGTGGCATTTAAATTCAATTAGAGAAGTTTCTTACTATTTATAAGTTATACTAAAGGTTTAATTTAATTGATTTTTAAATTA
>ML103718.1:16440-32971 GCA_003697995.1 Taxidea taxus jeffersonii | reverse complement strand
TTTGTGATAGGAGAAGAAATGAAAAGTTAATTAAGAAAACTGAAGAAAGAGAGAAAGATTGAAAGAAGGAGACTGTCTTCCAATTCCCCCAAGTGGAATTTTCAGCTGGGCTTTTCTTTAACTAAACCAATCTAGGAACCCTCGAAATCATCTTCCTTCAGAATCTTGAATCTTGACCCACCCCCATCAGTTTCTGAAATTCCTTTCAATGATTTAAAGATTTAAAAATTTTCTTTTGCACATAATTTTTTTGGAGGAGTGGGCAGTGAGAATAATGCAGAAGAGGGAAAAAGGGGTAAATTGTTATGGTCTTGTTTTATTTTATTTGTATTATGTTTAGTTGTTACAGTTTTAAACTACCTGAAAGCAACTTCTCTTTTAATGAAGTAGATTACATTTTATACTGGAACTCAAATGTCTGTACTTTTAAAAACTATAAATAAAATTTATAGTTTACTTGTTGGATGATGGGAGGGAGTTTCCTCAAATATTAAATAAAGGAATCACACAATAACATGGTTCAATTCATATGATGAATGTCAATAAAAAATTTAAAACTTAGAATTGGAGATTGGAAAGAGTTATCACAGATTTTATTGCAAGACCTCAATGACTATTTCTTGGTTTTGTTGTATTAGCACTCAACTATGACATCTCCATTTGAAAGAAATCCAGCTTTGTTTTTGATTCTTAAGAGACAGCTTCCATCATTTCTTTCCTACGGATGCTGAACTGTTTAAATTCTTCTTTCATGTGGTTGCGTTTGCTTATGCTCCCAGCTGACACTGCCCTAAACAGGCCGCTTGTGAGCCTTGGAGGTCTGTAGGTGTCTATCAGGAGGCATGCTCTGGTAACAGTTGCTTAGCTACATTGCAGATCTTTTGTTCTTTGCCCATGGATCAATCCCACCAGGCCTCCAATAGTGTGAACTGTTCTTTTGATTGTCCCTCCACATCCTTTGCCCTGCCTGCTGCTAAAATCAGCATGCCAGGTACTAACTCACGAACTTTCTGCGTCGTTCTGATTTTTTTCTCATGCTAATATGATACCTGTCTAATATAATTCATGGACTTCTGGGGCATACCCACTCCTTGGGTTTCTCTTTGTCATTGGAGAACTGTGCTCAAGATGACTTTTCATCAATGTGTATGAAAACGTATTTTTCTTCTATAATAAGTGACACAATTATTCTGTCTCTCTAGATTCCTTACTCTGCCCTACAGGCATATTTTCATTCATAGTTTGACAGACTTTTCAATTCTAATGACTACTTGGCCTATTTCCTTTATGTAATCCATGAAATCTTGGGCATACTTAAGAAAATTTTATCTCCCATACCATAAATGTAACTTTCAGAAATGAGACCAAAATGCACAGCTCAACTCAGAAATATATGACCAGGAAAGACTTCTCCCAATCAGAAATGCTACTTATGGACCTAAATCAATGCTTTATAAAAACTGCACAAACTTTCTCAAGTAATCAGGATCAAAAACATAATTTGTAATTGATAGTAGTTATAGTCAACTTTTACAAATTCTATCTTAGTTCTGATTCAGATACACAGAGTTATGGGACTTTTGTTACCTCCAGGGACGGTGAGCTCTGCCTCTCATTCTGAGGCAGACCATTTCATGTCAGGCCACTGGCTTTTGAAAGATCTTCCTTTTAAAGCATGACAGCCTATCAGCATGTTACTTCCATCACTCCCAACTAGTTCTGGTTTATTCATTGAACAAATACTATTCAGTGCCCACTGTAGTGTCAGGTGAAGTATTAGGTATTGGAGAGGAGAGATGAAAAGACTATAATCACTGTCTGAAGACATGTGTGATGAGATCCCACCTGAGCCTCACGTAAACAGATAACTGTGAAGGACAGGAGCTCTGCCATGACAGATGAATGTACCACATAGTGCAAGCACAGAGAGCAGGGACCATCAGTCCTCCAGGGAGAACTAGGGAGAGAGGTGGGAGGTAAAGAATGAGAACTGGCTCATTCTATCCTCAGTCTAAAACTTCTTCGCCTTGTCTGCCTGATGGATGCATAGCAATCCTCGTGTTCACTTTAATTTGTCTCTTCTCCTAGGTACATTTATTTTCCTAGATTTTGTTCATGCTTTATCACTTCCTTAGAGAGGTTTAGCTTGACCTGCCTTCTACCGCCACCTCTGCAGAGACTAGTTCAAGCCTCCCACTTGCTCCCATGGCATCCTGTATACTCTGCGTGTACCACTTATCACCACTGAAATTAATGACTAATGAATGTATCTCCATTTTGTTAGCTGTCTATCCCTTGAGACTCTAAAGTCTAAATCATCTAAAATTATCTAGATTCTAGAGTCCTGCTTATAGACCTCGTGAAAGCAGGTCCCATGACTGTCTCATTGACCATATCTTCAGAGGAAGAGCAGATTGAAGGGCATAGAGGGAAACATTTGTTAAGCAAACTCACGAATGGTTAAGTGCACTGTTTTTTACACAATAAGAAGGTTTGAGATTCTTTTGCCTACAACAAGCTCTAGCTGGTTTAATGTGTAGTTAACAGAATTGAACTTATGTTTGCAGGTCCGTCCATCCTGCTTCTAGATCCATGGGAGAGGCCGCCAGAGAATGGCATTTTATAATCATAGATGGCTAAGGATTTAGATTTCTCTGTCAGAAAGGGTGGAGGAGAAACAACTGTCCCAAGGCCCTGAAGGGCAGTGAGCACAGTGAGCACTCCTCCGTTATTGACTAGTGAATACATTAAAAAGGACACTCGTGGAATTTGATGGTCCTCATCCAATTTTTTATATGTCTCATGTGCTCAAAACCCAACAGTCTTTGGAAAATCATGGAGAAGCTCCTTAAAGCCAAACCAAACCATTGATCATTTCCCCACAAATACCTTCTTTGTCTCCCTTGGGATGGGCTTCTTTCACTCTCTTCCTTCCTCATTGACCGTCACTTTTACCTCTGCTCACCCAAATTCTACACATTGTCTCTGCCATGCCTACCAACCCTTGCCCCTCTGCCAAAAGGAAATAACCTCTCTTCTTGGGCTTCACTGGGCACTTCCCACTTGTTTGATGACACTCGTCAGGAAGTCTTATATTGTAACTATGTACTTGTCTCATGTGTGTGGTAGGTAGAATGCTAGAATGGTCCCCAAGATACCACTCCCAGTGTACACACCCTACATAATCCCCTCCGCTTGAGTGTGAGAAAGACCTGTGACTGGGGTGAGGTATCACTTCATGATATGTTACATTAAATGGCAGAAGGACCATGCAAATGTTGTCCCTAGGCAGACAAATTTTGTGTTCATCAAAAGGCAGACTGCTGTCACCATGGACCTGACCTGATTGGGTAAGCCCTTAATGTCAGAGAGATTCGAATAATTCTGTTGGCCTTGCAAAAATAAGGTGCCATGTTGTGCAAGGGACCACATGCCAGGAAAGAGTGGATGGCTTCTAGGAGCTGAAAACATTCTCTAGTTAACAGCAAACAAGAAGGTAGGAACTTCCATCTTACCACTGCAATAAACTGAATTTGGTCAGCAACCCTGAGACTTAGATGGGACCATTGTCCCAAGTGACACCTTGATTTCAGCGATGTAAGACCCTGCACAGAATCCAGTTAACTAGTGCCTGGACTCCTAACCCACAGAAATTGTGAAATAATAAATGTATGTTGATCTAAGCTGCTACATTTGTGGCAATTTTATATGCTGCAATAGAAAACTAGAACACCCATCAGATAGGTTGTCTCCAATTTTCTGTACATAATTACATTCAGTGAATTTGTTGAGCCTTCCTATTATGCTTGACTCCGAGAGATTCCAAAGATGAGTCAAAGAACAAAATTATATATGGTCCCCAGAAACCATGTGACTTCTAGACTATATCCACTAAAAAAGGAGGGTATAATTTTTAACTAGTCACTAAGTAGAGTCTTGTGTTTCATAAAGAATTGAGAAACATGAATTTGAATCCTGGGTCTGTCACTAACCAGATGGATTCCCTTGCACAAGTCAAAGCCAAGTCAGCTTCTTGGTATGTTATCTATAAATAATCATTATAATAAGTACTTCCTGTTGATAAACTTCCATGTACTGGGGACTGTATATATATTATTTGCAAATACCATTATATCACTGCCTGAGAGGCATTATGTTCATTTTACAGATGAAAACAGTGAGGTTCATAGGAAAGCTCAGAGACCTTAGATGTAACAATCAAGGTCATGTGGTTATTGCAGGACAACATTAATATTTGAAGCTTCTCTCTCTGCAACCTGGGCTATTTTCCTTTAAAGTGAGGGGTTACTTTGTTACTATACAGTCCTCTTTAATCAGATCATCCTGGAAGCACAGCCTGAGTTTGCAGTTCGCACAGCATAAGGCAAAGAGAGGGCCCTCCTCCCCCACACCTCAGAAGTGAGTCACATCTGAGTTCTGGCGCTGTAAACGTGTGCAGTCTGAGACAATGACAGAGACCCAGAGCCCAGGCAGGGAGATTGCATGGGTTTAAGAACTCGTTTACTTAGAACAGTGGAAAAGGAAGTCAAGCGTGAACTTCTGAGCTTCAAAGATATTCTCAAGGCCCATTTGGGAATAAGCATAAATCTTCAAATTTATCCAAAGTTTAGCAAATTCACAATGACAAATGTAACAGTTCCTCTAAATTGAAGTTCATCTCTTGGCAGCTTTGAAGGCTTGGAGAAAATGCCAGCAACAAGGACTTGGAAGGAAATAAATCTTTAGATTCCCTGAAAACATAGATAGTTATTATGGAAGACATATGGAGGATCCCATACTGCGTTCAAAAAGAAAATTTATAAATGTCAGCTTCGTAGCAGTGATGTTGGAAGGATTTAAGCAATCTACACTTAACTATGATGAGAAAAATATGCTGGGGGAACGCATTTGCCATTAAGAACTAATTATTCTTAACCTGTGCATTTCTGGGAGGAACTGATGAGGAGAGAGAGACAGAAGGCTCCAGAATCCAGAACAAGGAATTAGAATTTCTTTTCGCCCAACAGATAACATTTAAAGATCTTCTACTGTTTAAAAAAAGTTACTGAGAAGCAGGATGGTAAGGACCACAATATGGGTGTCTACAGCAGGAGAGCTGAGTTCTGAGTCTGGAGAGGCCTCATTTCTTCATCTCTACAGTATAAACAGTTAATACAACACCTGCTTCCAGGCTCATAGTGAGGATGGAAGGAGACACTGCCATCCAGTCTTGCTTACCCAATATTAACCACAGACCTCCTCTCCGTCCCTTACAGCAGCAGGCATGGAGGCTCTAGAGAAGAGTAAGACACTGTCCTCTCCCTCCATGAGCTTACAGATGGTCCTAATTTATGAGAGATTTTTTTTTTTTTGTAAAGATTTTATTTATTTATTTGCTAGAGAGAGAGAGAGCATGAGCACAGGCAGACAGAGTGGCAGGCAGAGGCAGAGGGAGAAGCAGGCTCCCTGCCAAGCAAGGAGCCCGATGTGGGACTCGATCCCAGGACGCTGGGATGATGACCTGAGCCGAAGGCAGCTGCTTAACCAACTGAGCCACCCAGGCATCCCTATGAGAGAATTTTATAAACTGCAAAGCATTATCAGAATGCTTGTCATTTTAACTCATTAACCAATCCAGGAGATTACTGTTGGACACATTTGAAAAACATCAACACAAGAATCCACTAAGACATTTTTTTCAAATGATATCATAGCAAGAATTACTTATTTTAGACTAAAAATTGGAATCTGTATCTCTTTTTCAACAAAACCACAGCTAACATTGGAAAGTCTTTTTTTATTATTATTATTTCCTTTCCAAAAAGAAAGAAGTAATAAATAAAATTGCAATTCAAAACCAGGGAAAGTAGGGAGAGAAAAGGTATCATATGCACTCCTTGTTTTCCTAGGGATGGGTCATCTTCCCTTCCCTTCCTGAAGGTTCTGAATGCAGATGGTGCCAATTAAACAGTGCCCTGGTTGGCAGCAAAGCCCAGAGCTAAGAATGGGAAGAACAGAGGAAATGCCAACTATCAAGAGATACAGAGGGACCTCAGGAAAGATACAACAAACATCTAATGAGAAATATACAACTTTTTAGGACTTCCGTAACTAATGTCGATGAGGCAATACCGAAGATGAGCCTGGATTTAATAAACCTTCTTAAAATTTCCACAGCTGGGCCTGCTTGCACAGGGCTGGTGGACCATTTTCTTAAATAAGGCATGGCGCTGGTCTGACATTAGTTTAACAAGGTAATTATCGAGTGAAAAATAGCCACCGCACTGCTGTGAACCTGAATAATAACTCTCATAATTACTGATTTGGGGGCCCATCTTTTAAAAAAAAATAATAGATCTCTAAGTACTAAAGCATTTTATAGGAAATGCATGTGGGTACAGTGTCTAGAAGTATGAAGCACTATTAAGGATATAATTAGCAGTTTATTTACATAATCCATCAAACACCATTTATCATTTCTGTCATGGTTCTATTGAAGAGAAGCAAATAAGCACAGGGACATTAAGCTCCTTTACGTAGGCAACCTTGGAAAAGTTGATTGTGACCAAATTTTGTAAGGCCTAAAAGTTGGACATTCCTAAATACCTCAAGTGAAAAGTGAACCAACATAGCTGACTTTATCAAATGCTTCTATGCTCTCATACACAGGACACGACACACATTTCCAGAGGAAATTTTACATGGACAAAAGTACCTTTCAGGTAACTAACTTCCATTTTTGAACAATTTTCAAACTTGTCTTAATTCTGAAACACAGACACAAATGGTTATTCTTTCACCAAGAACCAGCTGAAATGATTGATTTTTTCCTGGAATGTGAGGGTAGCACAGAGATACCATATGCATCTATGAAGAAACACCCTCCCGCACATTACTGACTAGGCTTGCCTCCTAATTCGATTCTGGAAGAACTCTTTTGTTTTTTCATTGCCCTCAATGTAAACTAACCCATCCTAGCATAGCAAATAATGTATTTTTCAAAGTAAAACACCAACAATAAAACTGTAAATAAGATTATTCAAAAGCAGGGTGAAGTCAGACATCGGTACTTTCAGAAAAGTTTGTAAAAATAGTATAAAGCTCTATTTGCTTTAGATAAAATGGAGAACTTGTCTCATAAAAAGGGAGTTTTATTACCATATTCCCAAGTCATCTTTCTTACTCCTTCTACAGATCTTCAAAATGATTCTGAGCCTCAATTATTGTCAGTTTGAAGTCTTCCTGCATTATGGAAAAGCCAAAGACACATATTGCACCAGGGAAGTTATCGTCCAAGAGGAGATTAAAGACAGCACCAATTAGGAGAGGACTAACTTCACAAAAATAAACAAATACATCATGATGGTTGTGTGAAGCTGATTCTCTTGGAATGATAATAAAAGCAAAATACATGAAAGCACCAAGTTCTACAAGCTCTTGAATTCAAAACTCTAACATGACTACCTTGATTAAACAATAAATACTCAACACACCACGATGGGTGATTTCATGGAGCCTTTCTTAATGAAATTCACCTGAACATCACTTAATACAGTTGGTAGAAAATGCCTATTTAACCCAACTGCAACAAATGCTTTATTTTACTTCACTTACATAAATGAGGTTCATCTACAAAATGAAAACACAGCACAAAACTGAAGATTAAGCTATACATTGACTTGTGGGGACAATGCCCCAGATAAGCTCACCCCACTAAACAAGATCACAAATCAGAATTATACAAAGGAAATGCCGCACACATCTCAGCTTAGCACTGGTTTTCCAAATGTTTTATGTTTAAAAGTGATACCAATACTGTATTTTGATATAGAGTCTAAAAATACAGAAGTAACCATTATTAAGAACAGGTTCATAAACAAAAGCAGAAGGCATCTATTTAAAAAGATCTGGTAAAGGCCTGCAAATAGTCAAGTCCTAGAAACAATAGTTCACCAGACCTTTATCTCCTCCAAGACACGAGATTTGGCTCATTCATCTTCTTATTGCCAAGGCAGAGAAAGGGGACACATGGAAAGTCCTTGAGAAACGTTAAATAGAAAATAGGCATTTCAACTGAAATTAAATCCAGTAAGATTCACGTACCTAGTTAACCATTGCTGAGGACTACTTATTCTATGAAATTTGGTGGCACAATTGGACTTACTAGGAGATTGGCAGATTAACCAAGTGGTGCAATTACCATTCCATGGGCCAAAGCACTAAAGGAAAAAAAAAATCCCTCCTGGTATTGTGGGTTTGGTAGATGTGATCTTAATTTGGTGTTTAAAATGTGAGTCTCAAATCCTTGCTCTGTTCGTGGTTACATTTCCAAATTGCTCTGTGACATTTCTGTTACTTCCTAATATCCTAATACAAAATGAGTTGCTACAATTTGAGATTGTGATGGTGGAAACTTCTTAAAACAGGGAGGAAAGCGTAAGTGCCATGATGTGCCTGTGGTCTAAATAATCAAACTCCTTGGGTAATATTTGTACTATTGACCAGCATTACGTCATTCATTCAATCCAACAGAATTTCTGAAAGCCTTATATTTCCAAGGTGTTGTGGCAATACATTTTCTATCATGGCTATAGGAAATAAAGTCTTAGAAGGTTAGAAAGAAGTCTTTGCCAGCCTGAGTCTTTTGTCTGTAAAGTATATTTGATCACTCTCTTCTTAATGCCTCATGGTACCTTGCCAGCCCGACTCTTCCAGTGTTGATATCATTGCATTAAAGTTCGTTGTGTGTCTCTCCCTTGTTTAACTGTAAGCTCCTTTAAGGCAGGCGATCAGGCAGTTACCACACCCATGTGTGTATGCTGAGCACCTGCACAAATGCTGGTGTAGTCAACTGTCAAATGCTTGCGATGGGGACTTTGGATTTAAGAGTCTACAATGGAATATTATGCAGCCATCAAAAGAAATGAAATCTTACCATTTGCGATGACATGGATGGAACTAGAGGGTATTCTGCTTAGTGAAATAAGTCAATCGGAGAAAGACAACTATCATATGATCTCCCTGATATGAGGAAGTGGAGATGCAACGGGGGTGGGGGTTAAGGGGGTAGGAAAAGAATAAATGAAACAAAATGGGATCAGGAGGGAGACAAACCAAAAGAGACTCTTAATGTCATAAAACAAACTGAGGGAGGTGGGGGGAGGGGGAGGAGGGGGGTTGGGAGAGGGTGGTGGGGTTACATTATATGTTTAAATAAAAGTAAAAAAATAGAAAATAAAAAAAAAAAAGAGTCTTCAACCTGCATTCCCACCCTCCATTGAGCTGTTTCATTCTTTAGGTGGGACTGGTGAGTACAGCTGCTGAACACAGAGGCACGACTACCGTGAATAACAGGGCCAGGCAAATTTCTTAGAGCTTATTTTCATATGATGGGTCATGCTTATATCCTATTGCATCTGCTCTGGAATTACCAAGATTTCATATCTGAGAATGGACTGGGTTCCTTCAAGTAGGGCTCCCAGATTTAGGAATGAAAAAACACAGGACACCTAGGTAATTTTGAATTTTAGATAAATGACAAATAATTTTAGAGCACAGATATGTCCTAAGCATTGCACTTGTATACTTATATTTTATTGAGCAACCCTGTCTTTAAAAGGATGAGTAAATTGGAGGTAAAGAGGATTGGGTGAGACATTTCTCAATAATTTTTTGTTGGGCAGAACACTTATTTTCTTCAGCCCTCAGATAATAAATACCATCAGAACCACCTACTATTGTGATAATGAAAAAAAAAAAAATGCCACGTTTGTCCTGTTACTCACTATGGTGTATTGCCATCTTGGTTTGAGAACCATAGGAAAGGCATAGGAATAGGAATGCATTCCATGAAGCCAAGAGTCAGAAAATGCATGTGCCAGGATCCCATGGATACCATAGTCACACAGTCTCAAAAGCAACTATATAATGTCCATTTCCTGACTAATACTTCATTCAGACCTCCCAACGAAATTCTTATGGGCAATCAGAGAGGCCTGATGTGCTCAAATGACAATGAATTTTAACCTCTGAGAAAAGATCCAACAATCATCCCAGATTTCTTAACAGTTTGACATATGAAGGGAAAATTAAAAGTCACCATCCTAAAGATCAATTATAAATATGATAATAATTATGTATTTAACTTGTATGGCACTTTAAATTTATTCAAAGCACTTTTCTGTCCATTATCTCATGTGACCATTAGTATGGTATTTATTAGTGATGAGAGAATGGAATGTCTGCTCAATCCATTGTTATAACCAATTTGCAACTTTTGATATCATCAATTTGAAACCACAAATGGGAAGACATTCAGTCTCACTTTTCTCTTTCAGAAGTCTGTCAGTTGTGAGCTTTCTCTTAAGTCTTTTTTTATAGCTAGCCCCAGATTTTGTATTAATGTCACATGAATATTTTCTTTTTGAGCTACTTAGTTGATTATGTTAACTTTAGGTAAGAGTCTTAAATAGAATGAAATCAAAAGTAAATGAAAAAATTTGTGATGAACTGCCTTCCTTTCAAAAACTGTCTGCCTCTTTATGACAATGTCTGGCAAATAGCAGAAACTTGTTGAGTTCTGAATGAATGAATCAAGGAATGAGTACAGGTGCAAATGAACTTCAAATGAAAGTCTGCTTTCGTCCTAACTTAATTTATTCCAAATCTTGCCAGCCTAATGAAGACTGCCGTTTAAAAGGGTCAACAAGAAAATCACAACTTCAGAGGCTAGAGCCACCCAGAAACAATTTAATGTGGCTCCATGCAAAGAAAAGCTTTTTTTTTTTTTTCCAGAGTCATCTGAGACAATGACATCTATGTCAGTATGCAACAAAAATGCCACAATCATCTAGTAATTAACAATCAAGGCCTACTCTGGGTAGGTGCATTCTTTCCTCTAAGATACACTTCCTAATGCAAAGTCCATTTCCTTTCATCTGGTCATCAGTAAACAAAATATGGAGCGTATAAGTGCCCAGCACAATGGCTGGCACTCAGTAAGTGTTCAACAGCTCCTTGTTCCCTGAGCAAAATAGAGAGTGGAAACCTCACCCTTTTTTGAACATGTCATCATTGTAATAGTTTGGGACTTGTTCATTTATTTTTTTTAGAGAAATTTTATTTGTTTATTGTACACAGAGAGAGAGAGATCACAAGTAGGCAGAGCAGCAGGCAGAGAGAGAGGGGGAGGCAGACTCCCCACCAAGCAGGAAGCCCAATGTGGGGCTCGATCCCAGGACCTTGAGATCATGACCTGAGCCAAAGGCAGAGGCTTAACCCACTGAGCCACCCAGGCGCCCCAGGACTTGTTTAAATTGCCATCTTCATCTTTAAATTCTTAAGGTTCCTATATAGAAAGAAGACAGGTCTGATTTGCCCAAATCCTGAATTCTCCCTGCTATGTGCCAACTGACTGGATAAGTAGTAGGAATTATCCTCTATTTTAATTCCATGTATTTATTCATGCAAGAAGTATTTTCCATAGGCAGCACTCAGCAAAGGTTACATGTTATTTAATCTTATTTAATCTTCACACGTACCCTCTGATGTTGGCATTATTATTATCTTAATGCTGCATATGAGGAAATTGAGGTTAAGACAGTTTAAGCAACATGCCTCATGTCCTTCGAATGCCTACATCACACAGCTGTATTGGAACAAAGGCTCAAAATGAATCTGCATGGATCCAAAGACCATAATTTTGATCTTTACCTTCGTCAATTTTTAAACAACTGAGGAGTTTTCAGAGAAACAAAGTTGCTTTACTAAGGAAGATCTCAAGGGCCAGCTGGCACTTGTCTCTTGAGAAAGCCTAGAGTCTTTAAGCACCAGTGACACGAACCTGGGCCTCTTCAGATCTGGGTGAATTCTATAGAGGCCTTGTTCATAGAAAAGACACACACGGACTGGAGCCTTGTAAACCCCTTCTCCCCATGTGCTGCAGTGCACCCTTTCTGCATGTAACTTTTTTAAACGACCACATTTGTGCCAAGTAGTTACTATATGCCGTGTCAAAACACCTATGCACATATTCAAGGAGTGATTTTCCCAGAAATACATTTTTAATCATGCAATATGATATTAGAGAAAGAGAAAGTGGGGAGGGGGAGAAATGCTTTCAGAATTCCTATATAGCAAGCACAATAAAAACACAGCTGGATGACGTGAGCCAATAAAAAGCAGGAGAAAAATAGTAACCAGAGATAGCAAAGCTACTTGAGGCTCATAGAATTTCTCTACCTTAGAGGGACACATCCAAATACACAACACATAAAAACCATATTACAAGACAAAATTGAAGAACTTCGTCAATATCGCAATGCTCTCAGAGCTTTCGGGGAAAAAAGGGATGTGAGGAAGCAAATGTTAAGGAGAAACAGCAAGTACAGGAATGGCTCCACTGAGGGGTCGATGGGCAGTGCTTCAGAGTATCAGATGGGACCGGATGACTGAGGACAACAGAAGAAAATAAGGGCATGGAGGACGATATGCCTAAAACAATTTTCTTTTTTGTTGTTGAGTGAAACAACCCCCCCAACCCCCAGAAGTTACAGAGAAAAAAACAACAGTCTTGGACTAATGTGACTGTGTAAATGTGTAGTCTGGCGAGAACTCTTTAGTCCAGACAGAATATGGAAGTCAAGATGAAATAAGTATATGATCGAAAATTACTAGACCCACCAACCCAAAATTATAAACAATAGTTAAAGGATTCATGACAGGGCGCCCAGGTGGCTCAGTTGGTCAACTGTCCAACTCTTGATTTCAGCTCAGGTCATGATCTCAGGGCCATGAGATCAAGCCCCTCATCCAGCTTCACACTCATCAGGGAGTCTGCTGAAGATACTCTCTCTCTCTCTCTGTTCCTCCCCCTGCTCATGCTCACTCGCACTCTCTCTAAAACATAAAATTTAAAAAAAAATTTAATGGATTAATGATAATTTTGCCTGAATTGTCCTAGATCTCAATCTGGAGTCAAAAATGCAAACAGTAGAATTCAATCAAACAGTAGCTAGTTAAGGAGCATTTTCAAAGTGCTGGGAACTCTGCTGAACTTTATAAACATCATCTCAACAAGCCCTCCCTTTTCAGGTGAGGTCACTGATGCTCACCAACCACGCAAGTAGTAAAAGACAAACCCAGGTAGGAGCTCAGGTCTCAGACCCCAAGCCCCTGCCTGGAGGCTTTTCCCTGAAAAGCAGGCTAATGGGCAGCGCCTTGAAACAAGATGGCTTTTTAGCAATTATATCACTTTTTCCTTGATTTCCAAGGCAATGCCAACCTAGACATGGTTTAGTGTTTGGAGTCTTCAGTCTCTCAAAGTACAAAGCCTCCTCACACATTCTTAGTCACCTTCTGCTGTCTCTTCTCCTGCTGAACATAACCTATGCACCAGAAATAACAAGGAGTTTCTGAGGAAAGCCTGGGAGGACACAGTCTCTTCAGTGCTGCATTTCAGTAGAAACTGCCCAACTGAGGGCTTGTGTGACTCGCAGCCAAACAGTGAGTCTCTGTAGCAAGTTCTGCACATGCAGTCCACTTGAAGAACTTCTCCACGGCACAGAAGCTACGAGAATGCATTGTTACCAATAGTAATCATCAGTGCGCCTATTGTAGGCTTCAAACGGTCTGAGGCTCTTTGACTGTGTTATCCACTTAATTTTCACACAAGCCAGTGACGGTTTTATGACATCTTGCGGAGGAGGAAATGGAAGTTCTGTTTATGAATCAAAGCACAAATTAACATTCAAACGTGTTTGCTACATGGTGCAACCCCCCGTCCTATCCAATGTCATGAGAATCAGGAGAACTTTCTCCTTGCCTCTCTCCCAGCAAAGAGAGATCTACTGAATGAACCCCATCTTTCCTACAGATGAAGAACATGGCCAACATGGACCTGGACAGCCTGGGTCTCCTGGGGGGTTACATGTACCATCTCCCAAAGGGTGTTTGTGATGGTCACAGAGGGAGAGAGCGGTATAGGACACCATTCCTTTACATGCACAAAAAGGAGTAGAGAACTAGAAGTACTTGCTTGAGGCTCACAATGAGGGATCAACCCGAAAATGATCACTTTGTACAAGACAGAGAAAGGAACAGCAGATCATGCTGGACTTAGCATTATAAAATAAACATACCCACGGCATGGAACCTCATCCCTCTGCTCCTCTTTCCTTCCATGCCAAGGAAGACTTGGTAATTATTTGTGGTTTCTGTTCCTGGAAATGTGTGAATTGACAAATCCATTTCTTTCCCTTTAGCTATGGGGTGATGTAGACATGAGATGGGGTAGGGAAAGGAGGGTGCCCTGGCTTTGACTTTGGAGTCAGCCAACCTGAGATCCAATGACTCACCAGCTGGGACTCACTGGATCAAGTTTCCGTTTTCAGAAAAGACACTTTTCAGCACCAACTGTCTTTAACTACTGATCTGCTGACGAAGAGGGAATTACCTGTGTCAGGTTTCTTCCCGACTTGTAATTCCATGTCACACAGGGAGAAAACTATCTCTTGGAACTGCCCACTTCTCCAGCAGCTAAAGAAACACCTTCCTGATCCTTGCACCAGGCAGGGACACATAGCTCAATTTCATGGCCTGCTAACCTTGTCTACCTGGCACCTCACAACACCAACCTCACCCCCTGTCTTCCAGGAAGACATCAGCAGTCTCCATCTGGTCCCATCATATTCCACCTGGGGAGGGAGTTCCCCTCCCACCAATCAGGAGAGGAGAGGGCTTGGGGACCAGAGTGATGATCAATACGGAGGAGTTTTCTGAAAGAGAAGCTGTATGCTGCCCCTGAAAGCATAATTATTTCCTGAATTATTTATTATATTGCTGGTTCCCCCTTCTAGCTTAAAGTAGATCAGATCGTACCTAGAGCTTCTCTGAAAACACCAGCAGAACATTGTAGATTACGTTCTTCCCACGTTACAAAGTCTCGTGATTTAGGTCAAGGAATTGTTTTGCCAATATTCTGTTTGGTGTTATAAACTTTTCCCCAAATGTCCATTATTCATTCAATCATCCATTCAACAAATATTTATTGAGCACCTATTGTGTACAACTTCCTGTATGAATCTAAGAATTCAGCAATAAATAATAGAAAGCTTGCGTTCACACGGAGATGACATTCTAATAGGATGGTGACAGACACCAAGTAAATAAGCCAACACATATTATAGGATTTACTGTAGCTTAGAGATTAGATATCTTAAAGCCAGACAGACTCTGTAAACACATAGAGATGGGAAGAGAAAAGGAAGGAAAAAAAAATTTTTTTCTAGTAGAGGCTAAATAAACTCCATCTGACATATTTCTTGGTACCTAAGATAAATGTAATTTGGGGAAATTCTTCGCATAGAAAAATGGAATAGCCACGTCTTGTTTTCTTTCGCAGAAATCCAGGGCTGTCAGCTCCCCAGGAGGTCTCAAGGAAGAGCTGCAGCCTGCTGCCCAGCGCTGGCAGGTGTTTTCACAGCCAGGCACCCACTGCCTGGACAGCGAACGGGTTAAGGTGTCAGCGCCAGAGCTGGGAGCGCTGCATAAACAGTGTGCGTCAGGCGTTCTAAGCATGCTTCCTCTTCCCTGTCTCCCTGTCCTGGGCTGTCAATCACCTGTCACTTGCCCACACATCAGCAGCATTGTGCACATCACCAGACTGTCAGCAAAGCAGCTGATGAGACTCGGCTCCAAACTGTCAATCATCTTTGCTTCTCTTCTCTGCTCGGGAAATATTTTGGCTCAACAAAGAAACAAAGAAACCTGGACAACAATGGCTTATAGTCAGGCGTTTACTCTTGTGCGTGGGTATAAGTAAGATCTTAAATCAGTGCTGATCATGCCTTACCCTCAAATGGTGCTGGGGTTGGGGGCTGGGCAGAAGGAAGATTGAAACCCTGTTGCGTTAGTATGATGTACTTTAAAACTGTAATTCTAGTCCCCTGAGCAGCCCCTGTTGGATTCACAAAGCAAAAACAGAAACAAAAACAAGAAAACCCCCCCAAAACAAAAAACAAAACCAAAGGAAACAAAGAAACTCACAAGAACATAAAACAATGATAACTGGAAGTTCTCTGAGGTTATTCCTCTAAAGAAAATAAGAAGGCTCAGAGGATGGATGACTGTATGGTTCGAAATTATTCACCATTGATCAGGCAGGCTTTTGGGGAGAGAGTAATTGTTGGATTGTGGAGTTCATTTATCTCCCGGGACTTCTGAAACAGCGGCTTCTGCACCCGACTCTCACGAGGCTGCTCAGGGGCACCCACACACAGGAAAGCAAGTTCGCTCTGCAGGACCCTCATGAGCTGAGCTAGCCAGTGATTACAACTTATAATAATAAGTCCTTATAGACATATATAAGAGTCCTTATAGACACTCTAAAACAACCCACTGTCTGGCATACCAGCAGCCCCTCTCGCCCAAAATACTTACCAGAAACATCCCGCACCCTTAAAAGCCCACAACAAAGAAATCTAAAGAGTTGTTCCTGGCAATGAGTTCCAATTGGGCAGCAAGTTCAAGTTGT